>BQNB010087217.1:7465-27977 GCA_026074375.1 Tanacetum coccineum
CTACTTGCTTTTGCGTTGTCTTTTCTTTTCCCCTTTCGGCTAAAATAAAATAAACCCTACATTCAAAAAGAAGAATAAAAGCAATGATACACGCATCTCTAATCCAAGTATAGACTTCTAAAACCAACCTATTATCCACGTTAAGACATGAACTTGCAACCTTAAGTTAGTGTGTCATTTATTAAGTTTATCTAGGCTAGAAACTCTTCCATAAAAAGTTTACTACAATTATAGGAAATAAGAAACAATTTTATAATATCAAAAGTTTAGATTACGCATGGTACATTAAACGACAATGGCTGTTTGGCACTTCTATTATGCAACAACCCGGGCTACAGTAACGGACTCCCCCATTTTGGGCCAGCTCAATTTTTTATTTATTTAATTTGTATGCACAAAGTAGGAGTTAAAAAAAAATATTACAAAAGTTCTGATTTATTCAGATAAAAAAAATACACGCGGAAACATCTCTGATATCTAATAACTTTAAAATAACTGATATGGTCACAAACGTACAACCCATTATATTAAAAAAAACCCATATAGCAAAAAAACAACACTTTAAACATGAGGCCCAACACATAAGCCATATAAAAAAAAATTACTACAAAAACGCAGTCGTTTTGACTGTGGGCCGTTTGCTACAGTAACGGGCTCCCCCATTTTGGGCCAGCCCGATTTTGGTGTTTTTTTTTTTTTTTTTAATTTGTATGCACAAAGTAGGAGTTAAAAAAAAATATTACAAAAGTTCCGATTTATTCAGATAAAAAAATCCCGCGGAATTATTTCGATACCTAATAACTTTAAAATAACCGATATGGTCACAAATGTACAACCCATTATATTAAAAAAAACCATATAGCAAAAAAAAAAAACACTTTAAACATGAGGCCCAACACATAAGCCATATAAATTTATTTTTTACAAATATACACATTTGTCGACAAACTAGCCTAAAATTCGCATAAAATGTGGCCCAAAGTAAAAAAAAATACAAAACAGTCCCTCAACTTTTAATTATTTACGATTTTCTTAAAAAAAAATCCCGTAAAAAAATTAACAAAAAAAACACGTCAAGTTTTTATTGTTCACAACTTTTTTACATTCATCGGCCCAAAAAAAAGATATCGAACCGTCCCAAAAAAAGAAAATATTCGGGAAAAAATTAACCCGTCCCAACGCAAATTTTTTTTTCCCGAATCGTACAAAAAAGGAAATATCCGGGAAAAAATTAGCAAAAAAAAAAAAACCTAAAAATAGCCTAAAATCTGGCCCAAAGTAAAAAAAATAAATAGAAAACGGACCCTCACCTTTTAACTATTTACGATTTTCTTACACAAAAATTCCCGTAAAAAAAATTTTTACAAACCGTCCAAAAAAAGCAAAATATTTGGGAAAAAAATTAGCCCGTTTCCCAAGCAATTTTTTTTCCCGATAATACAAAAAAAAGAAAATATTAAAAATTAGCCCCGCAATAACGCATCGCCCAAAAAAAAACCCCCCGAAACGTAAAAAAATATATTATTCGGGAAAAAAATTAGCCCCGCCGCAACGCGCGGTTTCTTTTGCTTGTTAAACGACAATGGCTGTTTGGCACTTCTATTATTGCTACAACCCCGTCAGATTTTATATTCCTGAACAAGTGGATGATTTGTAATTTGTTTAAGCGACTATTCAACGACAATAGTCAATATAGAAGTAACTAACTATTCTACTTAAATTTAATACAATGGACAGTGGATCTTGAAACCATGAATTTAGCTAAACTGGTTTTGTAGTTTGATGTGATTCCTTAATTCGGGTAATCACTAATCAGTCAAATAATTATCAGCGAGCATTTGTCCTAGCGGTTTAGTGTCTCAAACCAAGTGATTACTTTAACTTTATAATTATAAAACAATAGTATAGTGACCTACAGAAACCTGCGAAAATTTGATTTCTAATTTTCCGTTCATTCTACCTTGAATGTGACCTACAGAAACCTGCGAAAATTAAAATATATAGACAACTTCCATCAATTTAATCTACATTTCAAGCATCATTGCAAGGAAGGGAAGCTACCAAACTATGTCGTTGTTGAACAAATGTATTTTGGGATCAAAGGTGTACCAGGAAAACGATGATCACCGTCACATGATGTGTCTGATGGTCAAAAGTTCGTGAAAGAAGTTCTACGAAGTATTGAGATCAAGCCCACAATGGAATGAAATATTGTTTGTAGTCTTATATGATGAGCATGGTGGTTTCTATGATCATGTACCAACGCCTCATGTTGGTATTCCAAATCCTGACGGTCTCGTTGGTCCTCCACCTTATAATTTCAACTTTGATCGACTCGGTGTTAGGGTGCCTGCCATTCTTGTTTCTCCATGGATCGAACGTGGGACTGGTAAAATCATTTATACTCTTCCAACTTATATTGTTACGTTTTTGTTACTTATATTTATTTAAATATAAGGGCATACATTTCATGTCATTTTAATCTAACATAAATCAATACCGGTTGCGAATTAAATGAACTTTGCAGTGTTACATAAACCAGAGGGGCCATATCCTACATCGGAGTTTGAACATTCATCTATTCCGGCAACTGTTAAAAAGATTTTTGGTCTAAAGTCACATTTAACAAAACGAGACGAATGGGCTGGTACTTTTGAAGGTGTTGCTAGCAGAACTACCCCAAGAACAGATTGCCCAGGTATTAATACTACTTCAATAGTTCAATGTGCATGTATGGTTACTAATCGGCTTCAATTTCAATCTATGAACTTTACAAACCAAAGAAGATCTAATATGGTTTGTTTTCGACATTTTAGTTATGTTTTGTTTCCTTTTTTAAATCATTGTGTTCTGTATGTATCTCTTAGAATTTTTTCTTACTGCGGTTTCATTTATTAACTTAACATTACCAGTTACACGTAATAATGTTCTTCAAATGTGTGCTATAGTTACTTTGCCGGACCCCAAGAAAATGCGCGAGACTGAGCCAGATGAAAACGAAAAATTAAGCGAGTTCCAACAAGAGTTGGTCCAACTAGGCGCTGTTTTAAACGGGGACAGTAAAAAAGACACGTTCCCTCACAAATTAGTGGAGAACATGACAGTAACTGAAGGTGCAAGTTATGTGGAAAGCGCATTTAAGAAGTTTTGCGATGATTGTGATCAAGCCAAAAGAGATGGCAAAGATGGGTCTCACATTGTTTGTTTAGAGGAAGCAACACCGTCTACAAGGAAAACGTCAAAATCGTTTTCTCAAAAGGTTTTTTCTTGTTTAGTTTGTGAAAATTAGTGTTGTGTTTGATGTTAATATTGTATCGGCATTGCTTCTTTGTGCGAGTATAATTTGTAACCTTTTTCTTTTGTAAAACAAGTGAACTGTCCATTTGAAGGAATTTATACTTCATGCACGTTCAAGATGTATACCATTATGTAATTTTTACAATGGTACTCTTTATTGCTAAATTTAGAGAACAAGTCTAATTTCATTCACATTTGATATGTCATGGACTCTAAATGAGTCGCAGCACGTTAGTCGTAAATGAGATGATTGCTACGGCCCATAATCTCACTGCTCAAGTGGAGTTTAAAGGTTCATTTGGTTTATAAGTGAGGTTGGATTATGATTTAGATTTGGTATAAGATTTGGATTTGATGTAGTTTAGAAAAAAGAAATTATATTTATTTAAATATATTTTATAATACAATTCAAATAAAAAAATTATTTAAAAAATATAATAACAAAGAATATTAATTAATATAGAAAGATTTACAGATGTACAGAGAAAAAGAAAAGAAAATGACTCACAAAAATAAACAAACCCACTCAAAACCAACCTAATAGGTCTTTTATCAAGTTTTCATTTCTATATACATTCCTTTTATAAAAGAAAGAACCAAACGAACAATTAATATCTTTTCAATTTAAAACCCATACTAAAGTGGCCCAAACTTTAAAGCATTTGACAACAAAATGAATAACCCACCAATATAATTTTAACTTTTGAAATTATTTTATTATTATGTGTATAAGTTTGTAAGTGGCCCGAAACACTCAACATTGTGTATGTAGGGAAGAGTTAAAGTAAAACAATGCCTTAAAATAAAAAAGGTAAGAGAAGATAATAACTGTTGGATTATTTGACTTTGACTACATCTATGGTTCAAGTAGGGACGTAGATCTTGCACAAAGGTTTACCTACGGGGACGATTTTTTGCAAGTTTATAAGCATTTGGGATTGGAAAACATTGCAATTTGGGTCAGACTTTCAAGGCGATAGTTATGCAATTTACTCCATTCCTTTTATAAAAGAAAGAACCAAACGAACAATTAATATCTTTTCAATTTAAAACCCATACTAAAGTGGCCCTAACTTTAAAGCATTTGACAACAAAATGAATAACTCACCAATATAATTTTAGGGTGAAGTTCTTTTCAGAAGCCAAATCAATGCTAGAACTGCGGTGGATCCATCATCAACTCTAATAAGATTTTTTTTAATAGATTTATCTTTTTAATTTTAATTCAAAAGGGTATTTAGGTATACAAATTACATTTGTCTTTAAAAATCTTTTAATTTAAAAATGTTTTTTTTAGGTCCTAAACTTTTAGGGATTTTTTTAAATAATTTTTTTCAACCTGTATAGATTTAAAAAGGTAAGGTGTATATGTGTTTTTTTTCAAATAATGTAATTTTATATATTTTTTTAGTATTCAATTGCTTAAACTTATAATGTGTTTTGCTCACAAATAATTACACAAGTGCATGAATGTCAAACATAAATATTTTACATGTACGCTATACATTTCAAAACAAAAAAATTATACACAAAATCTAAAACATGTTATATACAATTCTAATAAAAAATATTAGAAGTAAAATTAATAAATGAAAGTTTAGACGTGTCTACTAATAGTTAACGGAACCAAAATGCGTATATGCATATGTATTTTCTCTCATTAGAGATTCTTGAATTCTTGGTATGTATATGTGCATTTATACACACTCAAGTTAGTTTATTTGAACTTGTATTTATTGCATTCACTTGTGTCTTTACTCTTTACTTTAACTATCTTCTCGCCAGATACTATGTACAAAATACATATGCGCTCTTCATATTGCTCATTATACTCGTACCTGTAACCACAAGCAATTAATAAACGAATTTTTAAACATAACTCATATCACATATGCACTATGATTTCCATGCAGTGAAATTTAATTCAAACAACCCTAAAAATACACATATGCACTATGATTTCCATGCAAAATGAATTTAATCATAACAACTAAAAAAACACATATGGACAATCCTTTCCTATAGAATGATGCAATCGAATTTAATCATAACAAATAGCGTTACATATATATGTGCTCATTGAACCATATTACATACATATACAGATTTGAGTCTTACACAAAGTAATGCATTCCATATAATTTAAAAAACTGTATAAAGAAACGTACACATGTATTCTAAGTTTGTACCAGAATTATATTTTTACCGCTACATACACATACCATGTATGCAAGACACCTACACACTATTAAACAGTGACAATCATTTCCACTACAAAAACAAAGTGAAAAATTAAAAAAAATATATGAAAATCCTAAGTGAACATGTGAACTCATACAATTAAACGAAAACATCAACATTCAGTTTTATGGCGTACACAAAAGGGTTGCTTTTTGAAGCCTAGCTTATGATGCACACCATACCTTAAAGAGAATACATGTTTGACTGACTTTTTAACACTTTTCTAAGCTTCCTAGACACTAAGCTTCTATATTTATAAATATGATGTCGAGAATGCTTAAAACATATATGCACACCTTTTTCATTGATTTCATATCAACCATAAAACACATATGCACACTTCAGTTGCTTTTCTATTAGCAAACAATTAGTTAGCATGTACAAAACGCATGTGCACTCTTCAAATTGATCATATATACTCGTACTTGTAGTATGTACAAAACACATGTGCACTCTTCACATCGATGATCATACTCGTACATATAACCACAACCAATTAATAAACGAATTATTTAATCGTAACCGTTAACAAAACATATGCGCAACAAGTGATTGTGCACTTGTCCTTTTACCCATAATTTTAGACGTGTCCTTTAATTGATCAAGTTAAGTCAGTTAACAAAATGCTTAAAGTAACATCATTGCATGTATATAAGTTATACTTGAAGATATAACTCGATGCTTACCTGCTATAATGATTTCAAAAGAAAAAAGGACAGGCTAAACAAAGAGAGTGGCAATTGTTTATATTAAAATGAATTTTTATAACCTTGAAATCTTTAAACATAAATGACATTACGAAAATTAAATTATAGCCAAAGAAATTCAGAAATCGATAACGATTTCTATAGCCATATAAATTTGATTTTAGTCAACTACTATAAATATTAAAATGTATTAAAATTAAAGGATTTCAAAAACAACCAAATAAGAGGACTTTGAGTAAAAATTAACCAGGCGGTGTTAAATGATCATCACACGAAACTAGTACATCGATATTTGATTTACTATAATCAAATTAATAAAAAATTAAAAAAACTAAATAGGTTTTGACAATTCAATAGAGAATTCCAAAATAAATAAATGTCAATTACCTTTAACTGGAATTATCCGATCTAAACTCGAATAAAGTAACGGTACTTTTGATATGAATATTAGGCTTTCATATTCATAAATGGTGAATCAAAACTTCCAGTGACACGGTTAGAATAAATGGGCTATATTGAAATCTCACTTTTACCCTTTGTCTATTTAAAAACACTCCTCCATACATGCTTAATTTACAAAAATGCCACAGATTATTTGAGCCATTGATCAAGCATTCAATGGTTGAGATTGGTTCTCGCAGTTCTGTACATTTGTTTGGTTCTGAAAAGAACCTCACACTATATATATATATATATATATATATATATATATATATATATATAAACATTTTTGATTAAAGGAATATACAATTGAGTTTTACCTCATGGGTGACATCAAAAGATTTGAACTTGAATGAATGTGGACATAAAATGTCTTGTCAATGTATACTGGTTAGCCGGTTCCCGTTTTAGGATGCCGGTTCCTTTTGATTTACAAAGGCCGGTTCCATTTTAAAGGGAACCGGCATGTAAGCTTTTGCCTATAAATAGAAGGGTCTTTCCAATTCGTTTTTCATCACTTTTCATACACTTTCTCCACCATTTTACACGCATTCAGATATGTAGGAATGCATCTATAAAACCTCATGATCATAATGCCTCTAACTTTCATCTTGTTGTAAGCATACACCCGAAAGTGTCCTCCAAGCATACACCCGAAACGATGATCCATCGAAGCAAGCTTTAGAGATCTTGCCATTTCCATCCACCACCAAGCATATACATATGTAGATCTACAAGATTGAAGATCTCATCATCTTCATTCATTTAAAGGCTTCCTATCAATGGAAGTTCTTCTAGATTAGGCATTCACATCCAGTTGACACATAAGTCTTGGATCTTTATTCTATACACTATTGTCATCATATTGTATTAGATAGTTCATGTGTTTGTGCCATAAAACACAAGGTTGTTATGTTGGGCCATAAAACATAAAGGGTGTTGGTTGGTTCTACTCGGTGTGTAAGAACCCAATATTTAGCTTTGTACTGGATAAAGGGTAAGCGATGTTAGGTTGGTTCTACCTTGATCTAGGACTTGGTATTTAGCTTTGTATCGAAAAAAGTGTACGCGGCGTTGTGTAAGGTTTTCTCCGCCGAAAAGGGAGCTTGTTGATCTAGTGGAATAACTCTCGAGTTGGATACTTGAGGAGTGGAGTAGGGCGGAGAGGAGCTCCGTGACCGAACCACTATAAATCGTCGTGTCTGGTTTGCTCTCTATTTTATTTATCGCTCTTTATTTATTTTATGTTTATCCTTGTGTTGTATCTTGTTGATGATGCTTATGGTGTGACAACTTGCTTTGTCTATGCTTTTCATTATTTATAGTGCCATAGACTATAATTGATACTTTTCATATTACTTCAAGTTTGATCATGATTTTGATACAAAAATTTTAATATTTTAAACGAAAACGTATTCACCCCCTTCCCCCCTTCTACGTTTTCCACAATTGGTATCAGAGCCACATAGTTCTAGTTTTCAAAACAAATGGTTTTCAAAACCGAGTACGATCCATGTATCAAATTATCCGAAAAGCAAGACTTAATATGAAAAGTATATCGTTATTTTATACTTAGAAGTTTTGTTGTTGAATATATTTGTTATACAAGCTTGATTAATGAGTAAAATTTGTTATATAAGTTTACTCTAAAGCATACCAAGTTTTAAACCTTTTCCTCGGGTTTAAATATGCGTTTTTGGAAAATTCGACCACACTTGCCGTACCCATTGTTAACAAAGGGCGGTTCCCTTTGGTAAAGGAACTGGCAGACCCGGTTCCTTAGTAGGTTTTTCAAAAAATTAGTCATCTTTGAAAGATCGTAAAAAATTAACCATAAGTTTGTACGAGTCGTGCCACCTACCATTTTGAAGGGAATTGAGTCTACTTTCTTATAAAATGTGTTAGAGGTACTAATTAAAGGTTTAAGTAAATCAAATTTGCAAAATACTGCAAAGTGTCTAAAATTTCAAGCTTCGCATTAACATAGAACCTCAAACTTTTGCGTCGGGCCATTTAAATTGGTATTCTTTGAACATTGATACATCCTTCATTGAAATTAAAGTATTTTGGAAACTAATCAAGCTTGTTATACATCGTTATATTTAACGCAAAACAAAGAAAAATATTTTCGTATGATATATTACTAGTTGTTTTACTATGCCTTGTTTATATTGATTATATGCTTATTCTAATTGTATTTGAGCTTGTTTATTCGTGAAATATATGTGTCTTCCTTATCATATCTTTTATTCGCTCGTTTGTTAATTTAGGTTCTTAAAGAATATTTATACGGTTTAAAATGAGTGTTTGGGTTAACTCCTAGCTTTGTCAAAAATGTACTTCTGTAACTGTTTCGGTAACTCATATTAGTAGAAATAATGATTATAATGTGTGATACGCTATATGACTACTTTTTTCCTTTGTTTTCATCTTGTATTTGCGTTTATTTGTTTATGGAACATAAGTGTCTTGTTTGGCTTGCTATTTGTTCATTTGTTTATCAATTTCATGTTTTCGCACAATGGGGCTTATGCTAGGTCTCGTGCACCTCATATAGGCATATATCTCTTTCTTTACATATGCTATATCAACATCTTGCATAATCTCAATATTTTAATAAACCACTTAAGAATAGAAACTAAGTAAGTTAGTTAAGTGTTTGGAAAAATATTGTTATAAAATGTATGCACATCAAAGTAGGATTGGCAACTTGAATGTTTCATTCGAAATACCCAAGTAATGATGAAGTGCAATGATGTCTTGTTATATTTTTAAAAGCATATTTTAAAGCGAGTCAAAGTAATACGTTATTATTATGGATAAAACGGGTCAAAACTAGTGTTTGGCAAAACCCGTTGAGAATGGTTTCGCGGTTCTTTTAGACCAAGTGTGCATTTGATATTGAAGTATATACTTTATGAATACATTCTAGAAGTTTTGATGTTATGTCGAGTTATAGAAGTCGAGTTTTGGTCAGTTTAGCCATATATAAAATCGGGACAACAAGTTTTGCAGAAAATGGGTCATGTTAGGAATTTTGTATAAAATCAACCGTACGGAGTAAGAAGTTGTGTCGCCCGCCGTTTTAAAGGTAATTGAGTCTAGTTATAAGTAAAAATAATCTCAATGATGATTTGTAATATATTGTTTTCAGTTTATAAATTAATAACAAAATGTCAGATTTGGGTCATGGCGTATCCGCCAAAGGTTTTAAATATTTTTGGTCATGTTGAAAAAAAAGGCATTTCAAAAACACTTTGTTAAAATTATCTGAACATTTAGACATTGTCATTTCATACTTGTCAATCCTTTTTAACCACTAGTTCTCCAACTTATTCACTTCTCCCAAACAACACTAATACTACGATTTCCATACTGGTAGTAAATATGATCTTTCTTTCGTTAGTCTATTATGTCATCTGGCATTGCATATACATATGTTCTTGTTTGATTATTTTTCTTGTTGTAGTCTTGGTATTTGATTAATTATCATATGCATAAACCTTAGGAATGTTTTGTTTCCCTTTTAAATGCTTTTATGCTTATATACGTGATACTAAATGTTAAGGCTTAAACATGGTATGCATGATCTTTTTATCTTGCTCCTTATATGACATTGCTACATGACTTATTTGCTCTTGTGCACTTACATTATCAAAATATTTTTTTTGTATACATGTAAAAGTCTAGGATTTTCTTTTAAATCTAGTACATCTTAACTTCATTGTCTAAAACAAGATCTTTGGATCTCGTGTCTATTTGTTTTCTGTGACACATATATTTCACGTCATTGTTAGTGCAATCGATTTACTAATCTAAATCATCTTCTTCATAAAACTTGTGTTTGGTTAAAACTATTTGGTACTACCTTGGATTAAAACTATGTTTGTTGTATAATTGTGGTTTTCGAATACTTGATGTTATGTGTGTAATCTCAGAAAGTTGTGGCCATAGACACCTTATTTAGATATTCTAACGTTATTTGAAAATTAAATTAAGGGAGCGTTTGGTTTATCTAGGAATTATAGGTTCTTACTACTTTGGTCACTCTAATAGATACTTGCCTCATCTAGGAAAGTATATTGATCACTTTTTAGGAAGAAAAATAATCCTAGAAATCATTTTCCGCGTTTTTAGACATCTACGAATTTTGGGTATGCTGGTATGCAGCTGCCTGTTCCATGTGCAGCAAAGGGCGGTACCCTTCAGCAAAAGGAACCGTGCCTATCGGTTCTATAGTAGGCATTTTGCCATTTGAGGTAGTTAACTTTTAAATCCAACACTTTAATTAGGTTATTTATACTTGTATTAATGTTACTAAATAGTTAGTTTTGACTTATCTAGCACTTAAGTCCTTCTAAAACTCATAGAATTATCCAATATTTTTTGAACATGTATTATTACATTTTAAGCTAGTTGCAACATATGTCCTCCTCTTCCCTTAGTTTAAGGGTATTCCTATTTGTGAGTCTATTTGCGAACGTGTTTTGTTTGTATATATGTCTATCTATGTGTCTACTTGTTAACTCATTCGTGTGATAATATTCGAATAAGTTCCATTCGTGTTTGTTGGTATAAATGTTTGAACTATCATGTTGTAAAATGATATTCTTGCTTTTATCTTGTGTTAGACTTAAAACTAACTCGTTTGGATTTATGTAGGTCTATAAAGATCATTTTCTTTATCAAGTTAATTTGTGCTATTTCGTATATTCATCATACTTTAATCCATATCTCTCATTACATGTTCATACATGCATAATCATCGTCACCACTTTATTTATAAGCATTCATTGTTGGTTGTTTGCATTGTCATCATCATCTTCTGCCACATCTTTCACCACTCACAAAGTCATCATGTTTAGCACCCTATGTGCTTCATCAACCAACAAGGTAAGGTTTAAAGATAAACATTTTTCCTTATATCAAACTTGAGTCATGCACCGAGTCATCCTTACAAGAAGACTCACCATGAAACTTTTCACCATAACCACAACCTAGCACTCATAAGCATATTTGCATATGTTGTCAAAAGCCAATTGAATTTTGTAATGAATTGCGTCTCGTTCCCAAATACATGCTTACAACCTTGAACAACCTCACCACCAAAACCAACCACGATGATGCAAGCTGTATGGTTTTTACTTTTTGGCATTATATAACTTCTAGTTTATTTTTCTAGGAGATTATTTTGAGAATCATCTTGTATTATCATTTTTTTACCTTATGGTTGTATGTCCTTTTTAGTAGAAACCTCATGAGATGTTTTGGTATATGATCATAATTCTCTAATTTGAGTTGCTTGTGGTTATATCATTTATATTTTGCATCATACATACATCTTATTGTATATGACTTCCTTTAAAGACGAAGTATATATTACCCTAATAATTTTTTAGGTTCAAATATACACTTTAGTGTGCATGTCATTCTTGTCTACGGGCGAAATTTGGCTTTTCATATCATTTCTTTTTAGGTTCACTCATATGCACGGTGCGGTATATGGCATAGTTGTCTCCGGACGTAGCTTGCAATGATTATTTTTTTGCAGGTCTATCATTTTACTCATCTAAGGATGAAGTTTGCATCATTTATTTTTTTGTAGGGTCGTCTTGACACCCTCGAACAAGGGGGAGCATTCGTCAAGTAATCATATTCGGTCGTCTATACACCTTGTCATATATGACATATTTGTCTACGGACAAAAGCTATTATTGCACTAACTTTTGTTTTATAGGAACATACTTGACGCCCTCAAGCAAGGGGAGCTTCCGTCGAGCATTTATAGAATGCATCTTATATACACTTTATTGTATATATCTTACTCGTCCAAGGACGAATCTAGTTTTGCATAATTTTTTTAGCTTTTTAATCATATCTTGACGCCTCAAACAAGGAGGAGCACTCGTCAAAGGGGAGCATGCATGCATTCATCATCATTTTTACTCTTCGACAATCCTTTACGTTTCGGCCAAAAGGAAGATGTCATTTTCCTCATTATATAGTTCTCATATTTTTTTTATATATATGTTGCACAAAACTAACCTTGATGTAGATTAAAGCTTTATTTTCGATTCATGGATCCAACACCAAGTTAGAGTGGAAAATTTAACTTCACTAGGGATGACACAAGCTCGCTTTTTTGTGAAGAAATAAAGTTAAACTCCAAGGACACGCCCTTTTTGTTTTACCAAAAGGGGGAGAAGAGTGTAAACAGAGAAGGTAATGTAAAGGTATTACAAGGATACAAATAACTTTTACATTTTACGATATATTACGTTTACATATTTTGTCATCATCAAAAGGGGGAGATTATTAGTGCAAATATTATGATATTTAATCTACACTGTCACGTTTGTTTTGTTGATGACAAACATGTAACTTGTAATACATAACGTAAAATGTATAAGTTACTCATAATCATAATTTGTCTCAACATTCAGTCAACATCTCTTGACGTCTCGATTCCTCATATGTTACAACACAAGTTCGTACATGTTTGTTATGTTGCATTATGATCAAACCTCATTTTACTTTTTGTATCTACAAGCATTTTATACAAATGCATCATTTTTATTTTTAAGTCCAAATATACTTCCTATTTGAACATACTTTATTTTTTCTTTTCACTAATAAAGTTTACTTGCACACTTGCTAAAATACATTTTATTTTGACAAGCACTCAATTAAACATTTTATTTTACAAAAGTTTACTTACATTTTTACATGTGCAAGTAACTTTTTTAAGTACACATATATATAAACACATTTTTGATTAAAGGAATATACAACTGAGTTTAACCTCATGGGTGACATCACAAGATTTGAACTTGGATGAATGTGGACATAAAATGTCTTGTCCATGTATAATGGTCGGCCAGTTCCCTTTTTAGGATGCTGGTTCCCTTTAATTTACAAAGGCCGGTTCCATTTTAAAGGGAACCGACATATCAACTTTTGCCTATAAATAGAAGGGTTTTTCCAATCCGTTTTTCATCACTTTTTACACACTTTCTACACCATTTACACACATTTAGATTGATAGGAATGCATCCATAAAACCTCATGATCATAATGCCTCTAAATCTCATCTTATTGTAAGCATACACCCGAAAGGATCCTCCAAGCATACACTCGAAACGATGATCCACCGAAGCAAGCCTTAGAGATCTTGCCATTTCCATCCACCACCAAGCATATACATATGTAGATCTACAAGATTGAAGATCTCATCATCTTCATCCATTTAAATGCTTCCTATCAATGGAAGTTCATCTAGATTAGGCATTCGTATCCAATTTACACATAAGTCTTGGATCTTTATTGTATGCACTATTGTCATCACATTGTATTAGATGGTTTATGTGTTTGTGCCATAAAACACAAGGTTTGTTGTGTTGGGCCATAAAACATAATGGGTTTAGGTTAGTTTTACCCGGTGTGTAAAAACTCGGTATTTAGCTTTGTACCAGAAAAAGTGTAACCGACGTTGTGTAAGGTTTTCTCCGCCGATAAGAGAGCTTGTTGATTTAGTGGAATAACTTTCGAGTTGGATACTCGCGGAGTGGAGTAGGGCAGAGAGGAGCTCCGTGACCGAACCACTATAAATCATCATGTCTAGTTTGCTCTCTATTTTAATTATCGCTCTCTATTTATTTTATGCTTATCCTGGTGTTGTATCTTGTTGATGATGCTTGTGGTGTAACAACTTGCTTTGTCTATACTTTCCATTATTTATAGTGTCGTAGACTATAATTGATAATTTTCATATTACTTCAAGTTTGATCGGGCTTTTTATACAAAAGTTTTAAGATTTTAAATGGAAACGTATTCACCCCTCCCCCCCCCCCCCCCTCTACATTTTCGACAATAATGTTGTTGACGGTACTCAAAGAGGATAAAAAGGAAAAAAGACCAAAATATAAGAATCATAAGCTGAAGAATGGTAGCGTATCTTCGTCGCAATCTTCTAATCAGCATATGGTGATTGGTGACCCCTATAATGATAATGAACTCATCAAGGAAATGGGTAAACAGTTAGGCTTATCTTTCCCCCAACAACTTTATGGATCACGATCCTCATGATCCTTCGGGTGCTTTGGATGTATAGGTGTTTATTGATTTAATGATTGGTATTTCTTTGAATTGCAATGGTCTTAGAGGTATTTCGTAACGAGACTGGATTAAGGATTTGATTAGGAAATTTCATCCCTTGTTTTTTGGCATACAAGAAACTAAAATGGATTCTATTGCTCAATCTCTTATCCGTTATTTATGGTCGGATAACAATGTTTCCTATATTGTTAGTGGCTCAGTTGGAGCTTTACGGGGATATCCTCAGTATGCGGGATACTAATGTGTTTATTATGAAGAATGATATTGTGGATAGGAATTATGTTGCTATTATTGGCTCATAGGCTCGGATGCAGGGTAAAGTTGAGATGTTAAACGTTTATGCTCCTCAATCTAGTCAACTTAAAGAGGAAGTGTGATCTTTTCTAGATTCTCGTCAACGCAACCGGGATTATTATGGTAACTTTAACATGGTTAGATTCTAAGACAAACGTTGCGGGTGCCTTTTTTAATACGGGTAAAGTGAATGCTTTTAACGACTTTATTTTGTGATATGGGCTCTTTGACTTCTTGCTTGGTGTGCAAAGGCTCCTTTATCAAGTTAATATTATTGAAAAAATCTCTCGATGTGTGATAATAGTTATTATTTTATTTTTTTTACTTTTTTTAGAACGGCATTTTTTTCACACCTTATACCACATATATCACAATATATATCACACATATGTCTTCAGCGAGGCTTGAACTCACAACCTCTAGGTTGCTGAGGAACATACATACCACTATACCAAAAGCCCTTGGGTATGTGTGATAATAGTTACGTTGTCACCTACACGGTGCCACAATCGACCCTCTGGTTTTGTGGTTTTCGTGTTGCTAAATAGATCAAATTATGATACTTGTTAGCATAACATTTTCACACACTAAATAAAGTATCTACAAATATGATATAATACAAATAAATTTGATAGCTCCAGCATATACAATAACACTAAGCACTATAGTCACCTAACCCACCACCACCATATTAGCGTCATATCACCATTTAGTACACTACCAAACACATCAATTTTTACTTACTTTGGTCACCGCCAAACCCACCACGTTTAACTTAATGTGGTCACCACCAAACCCACTATCAAACCAAAAATATTAAAATGAGTACCCTGCAAAATACATCCATGTGGTTTGCACTTTCTCATATCCTACATCCCTGTCAGAAATTATAGGCAGATTACATCCTTCATTAGGCAAATGTTTGTCATCATACATCCTTGGACACTAACTTTGTTAGTTGACCGTTATCCGGCCCTACTAGAGGGGTATTTTTGTCTTCTCGTTTCCCAACTACCCCTCTTTAAATACTTATATACATCACATTATTCGCCCACCACCCATTTTTACATTAACTCTTATCCCTCACAGTGAAATCCCCAAATCAAAGAAACCCTAATAATGGATCCAAGAAATTGTTTTTGTGGGGAACCAGCAATAATTCAAACTTCATGGACACAAACTAATATTGGTTGTCGATTTTATTCTTTTGCTAGAACTGTAAGTATTCATAGTTGTCTCTAGTTAACTGAATTTGCGATGTGTTAAGTGAATTCAAAGTGTTGATTAACTGGCATGCCTTGCAAGCATGTTGTGGCAGCATTATGGGACGGGGCTGGAAACAAAAGTGATGTGGACATACCAAAGTTGGGTCCATGCTTCTTATTGGCTTTTTACATGGAAAAAGGTTTATAGTTACAAGACCAACCCATTAAATAGTAAACACCTTTGGAAGAAACGTCCTTATCCTAACACTCTCATTACACCAAAGTTTCACCCACAAATAGGAAGGCCTCCCAAAAAGAGAAAAAAATCTGTTGATGAGTTATCTAGCCAGAAGATGACTAGTGGTGGGAAACTGTCTAGGGTTGGCAAGACAGTGACGTGTGATACTTTTAAGAAACGTGTTCATAACAAAAGATCTTGTAAAGATGGTGTTGGAGGGTCTCAACCATCCCAAGCTTTTGCAACTCTAAGAGCATCTCAAGCTTTTGCTGCAAGAGGTTCACAAGATGCTACAACTCCAAGAACATCACAAAGGCCTGCTGTAACTCCAAGAACATCACAAAGGCCTGCTGCAACTCCAAGATTATCACAAAGGCCTGCTACAACTGCAAGTGCAAAGGCAACAACTAGGGGAAAAGAAAAAGTGGTGTAGTATCTAGTTTTAACTTTTCAAGTGTTATGTTTCTTTTGAAAAAAATGTTCTAAGCAAGTACTATTTAGGTAGTTCTTTCAAGTGTTATGATTCTTTTGAAAACAATGTTCTAAGCAAGTACTATTTAGGTAGTTCTTTCAAGTGTTACGGTTCTTTTGAAAACAATGTTCTAAGCTTGTACCTTTTAAGTGGTTCTTTTAAAAACCTGACTTTGTTTAGCCATTATGGTACAATGTACTTGGTTTAATGTAATTTATGGATTTTAGTTCATCATGTGTTGTGGTTTAGTTCTTCATGTGTTGTGGTTTGGACTTTATAGTTTACTCTTGACTTTACTCCTTTTGCAGTTTACTCTTTTTGTGTCTCTTTGGTTAATGTGAGCTTTTTGTAGTTTACTCTTGATTTCTGAAACAACATATCACACTATCTTAATGTTGCTAAACACAACTTCATTCATTCATTAATTGATGTTCCAAAACATTACATTCATGACAACCACAAAAGCTTACTTCAACCAAAACAGGTCAATTCATAAAGACATACATGACTAATACTTTCTTTAGAAGTCAATTCATAAAGACATACAACACAAAAATAAACCAACTAAAACATAATAAGAACTTCATTTTTCGAGCTTTCCTTGCATTTTCCCTTGCTTCAACTTGAAGATTGTTGATGTTTCTCAATAAGCCAGGAATGATCACAGTAGCTCTAGCACACATGGGTGGCTCTACCCACCAAAAGTAACGTCAGGGGTGTACCTTAAAAATCAAAACTTTGAATTCACTTAATACATTACAATATCAGTTAACTAGAGACAACTATGAATACTTACAGTTCTAGCACAAGAATAAAACCGACGAGCAGGATTAGCTTGTGTCCATGAAGTCCGAATTATTGTTGGTGCCTTACAAAAATAATTTCTTGGATCCATTATTAGGGTTTATTTGATTTGGGGATTTCACTGTGAGGGATAAGAGTTAATGTAAAAATGAGTGGTGGGCGAATAATGTGATGTATATAAGTATTTAAAGAGGGGAGAGGGGTAGCTGGGAAACGAAAAGACAAACCCCTCTAGTGGGGCCAGATAACGAGGTCAACTAACGAAGTTAGTGTCCAAGGATGTATGATGACAAACGTTTGCCTAACAAATTATGTAAACTGCCAATAGTTTTTGACAGTGTTGTAGGGTGTAAGAAAATGCAAACCCCAAAGATGTATTTTCTAGTTGACTCTATAAAAATACTCTACTTTTTTCAATCATATTCCACAATATACCTCATACACACTAAAGAAAAACATTGAGAACAATTCGGTGGTATGCACCAGCGAACGAGTGAAATTGAATAACCCACCCCGCATGGTCGTGAGCCTCTACTATGGTGTATACGCGCGGTGGTCGAGCAGCACCATAGTGTTAAGCCTAATACAGACAAAAAAAAATAGAGGAGAATAACAAGGGTAATCCTAAACCCAAAACGATAGTATATACTCCCTCCGTCCCTAAATAAGTGTCCACTATTGACTTTCGAAGTCATTCTTCTTTAACTTTGACCTTAAATTATTTTGTTTGTGTTATATAATACTTGATAAAAATTATATCCATGAAAATACATTGAAAACTCAATCCATTCATATATTTTGCATCAAGTATTATATAACACGATCAAAATAATTTAATGTCAAAGTTGAAGATGAATGACTTCGAAAGTCAACAGTGGACACTTATTTAGAGACGGAGGGAGTAGTATAATACTACAAAACTAAAGGAGACAAAACGGCATGTGGAGTAACTAATTTTAGAAGTCTGAAAAGACAGAATTTGTAGTATTCGAAGTCCCTATCTTGATTAAGAGTCTTAATAGTTAACTAATCATTAGGTGACACATAAACAGCACATGGTTTTTGTCTTAAGCTTAAAGTTATGAATCATATTTATTCTCCTAAACATTCTCCTTAAAAAATTTAACGACATTTTTATAACATATTTTGCAGTATATAACTTTTATCAGTAGTTGTATTGTGTTTAACCTTTAATTGTTTGACAAATACATTCACTAACCATTGATAACAAGGTGTTTTAGGTTGTCTTGGTGGTATCTGAATGGTGGCTGTAATACCATATTATGGGTTTGTGGCATGAACAAACTTTGGTAAAGACATTATTTAGTTCGTCTCATAACTACACTCTCCGTAAATTAAATATCAAATCTATCCACTAGATTCTTTTTTGAATAATGGTTGAAATTTAGAATGAAAGATTATTTTGGGACGATCAAAAATATAAATGTGAATACATAGTACTTGTTTTGGGACGAAAGGAATATGTATTATTCTGGAAAAAGAAAATTTAACACATCAATCTCACACATTTGCTTTGACAATATTTGAACACATAACATAACGAAACAAGATGATGTAATAAACATAGCATCAAAATAATATATGCAAGCAACATTCTTTTTTCAAAAATGACAAAATTAAAATACTTAAACAACAGTTAAAATAATCCCAGATGGTTATTGAACAAGTTGTGGCCTGTGGGAAAGCATTATTAGCAAGTTGGTGTTGGTATTGTCTTTTAAGACAAAAATCATTTATATAAAATTAAAGTTATTACCAAATTTGGGTGAATCATTAATATTTTTTTTTTGTTTTAACCTTATAGAAGTGAGTTTGTTACGTGCGGAAAAACAAAAACTCCACAGGCTTGGGGCCAGATGATGTATTATAAAAACAAAATCTTCTTATTAATTTGTAAGAACAAACTTTCATCTAATTCATATTGTTTGTCTACTTACTGAAATATTAGCTCGACACTCTGTGTTAATGAAGTACTTATGTTTCGATATAGCAAAAAGGTAGGAATGCTGTTTAACTTGTTTTGCTTACTGCTACAATATCCCCCTTTTGGTGTTCTCGCGTATTCATATTCATAGACGACAAACGACGACTTCCTATGATATGATCATGCCTATTTGTTCGAAGAAAGTATTGACGGTTGTTAACTTAATTGATCAAACCTCTAGGAAACAACGTATGCTCCTCCATACTGATTTTTTTTTCTTTCTCAGTATTATTAACTTTTTAGATCGAATAGGGTTTCTTACGTGTGTAAATGAGTGATTTTGAAGAAGAAAATGTCAAATAAGATATCATAGTGAATATTTTGGAGCTATACTTTGTCTCTTAGAGTCATCGGTAACTTTCATACTTAGGAAATGTCGAAAGGACTCCATATCGTCTTATTATGCAACTTTTGTTTAAAAAAGAATGTCAGTAACTAGTATTTACGTTTTTTAATTATCATATGAAGAATGAAAACATATTTTCTAGTTTTATCAAAAAAAAACATATTTTCTAGTGACAATATGCTAATTTCTACTCTATGACTATGGAGTCTCTCCACTTATCATTTTCCCGGGCAGTTGAAGCGTGAATTTTCAAAGGATATAAGATTGACCCTTCTACTACGTTGTCTCATTTATTCTACGCCGACGACGCGGTATTTATTGGTGAGTGGTCTCATTCTAACTTAAAA
>BQNB010087218.1:0-24929 GCA_026074375.1 Tanacetum coccineum
GGATTTGTTGGGAATACCTTTGTTACGTTGTTCTTGACGACGATTATTATCGAGATGATCGTTCCTTTTGCTTTCTGAATAATTATTAGATTGGTGACATGTGCCAATTGCCATCGTTATTTAACAACAGAATAGCCAAGATCTGAAAATAGGATTGAAAACGCCTATCATTTGTGATGAATATGTGTTATAAATTGGTGATGACTGTGGACCAGTCACATTCAATTTGTATGTTTATAAATGAGGGGAGGGGGAGGGTGGTTGGGGAGATGGTGGCGGTTTATGAGATTGAAGGATGGGTGTGGGTTGAAGATGATGGTGGTGGTAAATTGGTGATGACGGTTAGGAAAGTGTGGAGTGCACACTCGTTGAGCTAACATGAAATAAACCAAGACAGGATATGCAGAGTTTACGCCGTAAACTTTATAGTTACGCCGTAAACTCTTGCTGGGTTAGGACTTAAGCTTTTGATGTTTACGCCGTAACCTATACGAATAGTCTACGCCGTAACATATTTCTAGTTTTAAGGCTTATAGTTTACGCCGTAATCCATGTGGACATTACGCCGTAACATGTTAAGTCTTGTAGACTTTACGCCGTAACAAGTAAAGTTGTGTAGACTTTACGCCGTGACAACTTGTGTTACGTCGTAAAGTCTATGACGAGTTGGTTGTAAATTTCAGTTTTAACCAACTCTAACCACCCGTAACTGTCTACTTTTTCTGTTATATACTTACAGAAACATTGATTCTCACACATAGAAATATACAGAACCAAAAACACCCATACAATTTTCTCTAAGTTCATAATTTGTGATCTTGTGTCTAGAACACAAATTGCCATTCTCTTTGTATTATCCCGATAAAGATTTCGTGCAACACAGGCATCTTATAAGGTCAAAATACTTTATACGGAAAGTGAACTCAACACGATACAACAGAGAAATCCAGGATCATCACACACACTCTAATTTTCTAACATGATCTTATTGATTCATACTTCATGATTGATCCGTAGCGACTTGCAGTCATATATGTCACCTAAATTCACCGTTACTTTAAGCTAGTGTCCTCGAATAATTCTACAGCCAGAATTTTACCCTACAACGGTATTATTAATAACCAAATATTCAGGAACAATCACTAACGGCTTAATGCTTCATTTCTTTTAACATCAAGTGAACACGAGACATAATCATACACACACTTTTCGAACATACACAAACATAAATGAAACCACGTGTTTATCTTAGTGACATAAATGGGTTTTCTTGTTGATGTACAAAGGCTTAATACATACGATAAAGATATAGTGCATCTATGACAAAAACTATAAGTTTGTAACATTTAATTTTTCCTTCATAACTCTATATATTGGTATTTACTATATATTTTTGATGACGTATAGGAAGTCTAACATGACTTTGGGCCAAGCCCAAACTATTAAGATAAGGCTTTGGCCCAATTAAATAAGAAATAAGCATAACGGACCGGAACTAAGCCCAAGTACTACACTGGCACTTTTTCAAACATTATTGAAACCATTGGTAGAATTCGATTTGTCTTTGGTCCAACTTGGTAGTCACTTGCGTATAGAGGACTCTTTAAAGGCGCAGGAAAGTGATAAAGACAAGGGTAAAGAAGTTGGTGGACCCTCTGTTAATATGACAAAAGAGGGTAAGAACAAACACAATAAACAAAACAAGTAAAAAGAAACGGTCCAAAGAGAACAACAGTGGTTCTAGTTCCAACAAGAAACCAAAGTTAGAATGTTGGAAGTGTGGTAAAACTAGTAACTTCAAAAGGGAATGCCGTAGTGGTAAAAGAACAATGCAAATGCTAGTGGTTTGGAAAAGGGGTCTAAGGACCAATCCCAAGACCAAGGTCAGAATTTAGTGCGTGTTTGGAACATATTTATTAAATATTCTATTTCACTAATTTCTGAAGGATTTTATGTGCAGGTTGATTCAATTGCGTGGTGGATAGATTCAGGTGCTACAACTCATGTTTGTAAAGATCATTGTTAGTTTAAGACATATGAACCGGTGGAAGACGGAACTGTACTTTACATGGGTGATGAATTCGCTCCTGTTCATGGCAAAGGAAGCGTAGCATTAGAATTTAGTTCTGGAAAAATTATTACTTTGTTTAATATGTTGAATGTACCTAAACTTTGTAAGAACTTAGTTTCTAGTCTTGTGTTGAATAAGTATGGATACAAACAGGTGTATGAATCCGATAAGTATATCTTATCGAAGTCTCGTACGTTTCTAGGATTTGGTTATTATAACAATGGTATGTTTATGTTGAGCTTGAATAAAGTTCTTGATGATTCAGTTTCAATTTATATGTCTTCTTCTACTTTTGTTAATTCCTCATTATGGCATACTCGTTTAGGACATGTGCACTATAAAAGAATGCTTCAAATGTCTAAAGATGATTTAATTCTTGCTACTGATAAAAATACGGAAAAATGTACTACTTGTATGTTAACGAAAATCAATTGGAAACCATTTCAATGTATAACAAGAAAATATGTCATACTTGAATTAATACATAGTGATTTGTATGATTTTCATGCTACACCATCTTTTGGCAATAAAAAGTATGTTATATCTTTTATTTAGGTTTTGCTATGTTTACTTGCTACATGCTAAGGATGAAGCCTTTGATAAATTTAGAATTTATAAAACAGAAGTTAAGTTGAAAATTGCATACTAAATGACTAATTAAAACCTTAAGCCATAGGGGTGTGTGAATATTATGATCCTGTATTTTTCAATCTGTAGGAATCATTCTGAATGCTTTCAGCTGCTGACATATCCACAGCAAAATGGTGTGGCTAAAAGGAAAATAGAGCTCTTAAAGAAATGGTTAATTCCATGTTATCTTACTCGGGCTTGAGTGAGAGGTTTTGGGGAGAAGCCATGGTAACGGATTGCTATTTGTTGAATAGGGTTCCTAATAAAAGGAACAAGACTACCCCATATGAACTTTGGTATAAGAAACGACCCAATTGTTCATATTTGTGAGTTTGGGGTGTAGGTCGTAGTTAGGCTTCCGTGGACCGAAAGGAAATCTTTGGATTTGAAAGGTTATTGATTGCATTTTTGTTGGATATGCTGAGCATTCCAAGGCATATAGGTTTTATGTTATTGAACCTAATGATTATGTGCCTATTAACTCAATTATAAAATCAAGAGATGCATTATTTGATGAGAACCATTTCTCTTCAATACCTAGACCAAAGGATGTTATACCAAATTCGGTTGAATCTCAAAGGGATGATCATCCGGATGATGTACCAAGTGAGACTCCTGAACCTCGTAATGGTAAAAGAGTTAGAAAAGCTAAATCATATGGTTTTGATTTTCAGCTATATTTAGTTGAGGGATCACGAGATCAAGTTGGATCACAATACTCTTACTGCTATATTATAGAGGACGATCCTAGAACCTATGATGAAGCTATGCAATCTCGGGATGCTGCTTTTTGGAAAGAAGCAATTGATGATGAGATTGGTTCTATTATGGAAAATAATACATGGGTCTTATCTGATTTACCTCATGTTTGCAAACCTTTAGGTTGCAAATGGATCTTCAAAAGGAAGATGAAGGTCAACGGAACAATTGACAAGTTTAAAGCTCGATTGGTAATCCAAGGTTTTAGACAAAAGGAAAGGATCGATTACTTCGATACCTATGCACCAGTTGCTCGTATCACTACTATTAGATTGTTGTTAGCTTTAGCAGCTAATTAAACAATCTTAGTGATCCTCCAAATGGATTGTCAACAACAACATTCTTGAATTAGTGTTTTGGGATGAAGAAAGTGTTTATTAAAGCAACAGGAGGGTTTTGTTATGCCAGGTAATGAGACATAAAGTGTGTTAGTTGGTCTAAGTCATTCTATGGGCTAAAAAAACAAGCAACTATACGTCGGCATCAAAAGTTTGATTAGGTTGTGTTGTCAAGCGGTTTTCACTTAAACCAATCTGACAAGTGTGTGTATGGCAAATTTGATAGCTCTGATAAAGGTGTTATAATTTGTCTATATGTTGATGACATGTTGATTTTCGGAACTGATCAAAATCAAGTTGATAAAACTAAGAAGTTTTTGTCATCAAGGTTTTCCATGAAGGATATGGGACGTTATTCTTGGTATTAAGATTAAACATGAGAATAAAGGGATTGTAATTACACAATCTCATTACATTGAGAAAATATTCAAGAAGTTTAATCGTGAAGATTGTTCTCCGGTGATTACTCACATGGATCCGGTAGAAAAGCTTAAGCCAAATACAGGTAAACCTATGGATCAGCTCGAATATTCAACAGAATTGCTGCTTGATGTGTTGCTTATGACTAGCACTAGACCTGACATTGCTTATGCAATTGGTAGATTGAGTAGGTTTACTGGTAATCCTAGTAGACAACATTGGCAAGTAATAACAAGGGTGTTCAAGTACTTAAAGGGTACTATGAATTATGGTTTATCATATATTGGATATCCTTCGGTGTTAGAAGGTTATTCTAATGTTAGCTGGATAAAGCATGTTGAAAATTCATCTTCTACTAGTGGATGGGTGTTCCTGCTTGGAGGAGGTGCCATTTCATGGGCTTCCAAGAAGCAAACATGCATCACATTTCATGGCCGAAATGAATAGCACGGATTTCTATCCATTGTGAGTGCTGCCACGTTGGCTAAAGCATATAGTCAAATGTATAATGGCAAGTCTAGACACTTGAGTGTTAGACATAGTATGATTAGGGAGTTAATGATATATGGTGTGATTTCTATTGAGGTGTATGGTGGGGCGGGGGGGGGGGGGGGGGGGGGGGTGGGGGGTACTACAGGAATTTAGCAAGACCACTTAACGAAGGGTCTAGCTAGGGACTTAGTGAATAAGTTAGTGATAAGGATGGGATTAAAGTTCATATAAATCTACTACATATGAGATACCCAATTCCATTCTAATACAACGTTAGAAGCTGAATTCAATGTGGAAAGCTCATAGCTAGAGATTGGAACACGTGTATTTATCTTCCTGCGGTATGTGTTTAGACCTGCAAGTGATGGTTAGGTTGAAGTTTATATTCTTAATGATTCTTTTGAAAAATTGCAAATGCAGGTGCAAGAACTAAAAGGACCACCTATGTGAACATGAAGTTTTGCCGCTTCAAGAAGCTTGGACATGGCTTCCTATTTGTTCATTAATGGATTGGGACACATGGCTTCTTGTAAAAGTGTTCAAGTAAACAAATTTAGAGTGTTTGTAGATTGAAAATGTGTATAGTATCTTCAGGTATTCAAATGGATTGACGGGTTCAATCGTTACGACACCCCGATTTTTGAATATTTGGAATGTGTATTATACTAAGATGAAAATTCAATCGCAAGACATTTTCATTTATGCATTTGTTTGTTTCGTTATGTTTTTTTTAACATATTTGCATACTTGCATATATCTTTATATATGTTTTAGTAAATCGAAGATTACACTAAAACGGGGGGGATTTTGTTGGTGATTTTAGTGTCATCGACAGCCACTTAGGTAAATGGTGATTTTTTTTTTAATTTTTTTTTTGAACGACAAATGAATTTTATTAAAAAAGAGCTAGAAAGAAACTAGCAGAACGGATATACACGCAAAAACGATCCAAAACAAAATAACGAAAAGGATACCGAAAAACACAACGTAACGAACTCGCAAAAAACAAACCAGAGGCTATTAGGAATAAGAAGATCACCTAAATTGGCGCCAAACTGATTTAACTCCATGAACGAACTGAACACCCGAGGCATCAAACCATAAACGATCTAACCTGGATCCTTGTTTGTCTCGATATGGCAATGAAGAAGAATAGCTTCTTTAAACGTTGCCTAATAACTCCAAATCTGAGATCGCTAGGAAAAATTATCTTTCCCCGAACGTTAGAGTTGCGCTAGAGAGAACAAAACCCGTGTATCTTTCCATTGGGATCTTATAGCTCCTCGTTTTTCAGAATCTATCTCGTCCTAGTTAGAGGACCAATTTAATCAATCACGAAGAACCAGACTCAGCAGCAATATTTAAATCATTACCCGGGGGTGTAGAAGGAGGCGCAATGATGGAGTCTTTTTTAGGAGCAATAACTGGCGTAACATTCTCATTATCGTCAGTGGTAACATTACCACAATCACCCTGAGAATGAACTCTAAGAATCTCACCAGCATCATCTTCCAAATCCTTTTCCATGCAATCCTTAATACACCCATCATTATACAAGACCGAATCATCACGAATCTCGCCTTCTTCAAAGGAGTCCACAAGATCACTTTCCACCCCACGAACATCCTCCTCTCGCAAAACCCGACTAGAAGGCGACACCGAATCATTGTTAACATTCTTAGGGGAATCTGAATCACAACTATCGACATCCAAATGCTCCTCATTTTCCAAACTTTCATCCAAACTAGGACCCTCTGCATCCTTCCTTTCCAGAGGATTAGACTCGGAATTGACCTCCATCGATTCAATATTGGGCGCCCAATATGCAAACTCAGTAGCGATAATACGATAAGTCCGATTACGATATGAAACTATAAAGGACTCTATCACACGATGTAAAGACTTGTAAGGACAAAATCCTACCATGCGAAATTTCCATCACTTGCCATTCCGTAAACACCGCTGCTTTCCCACGACCACCCCAACTTTCTTATTAAACCACATTCTCCAATATTCCAAATTCATTGACCCCCATTATAACCACACCACATCTATCATCAGTAAAAACAACGATCTAAACTCCCATGACAGACTAGAGAATACTAACACCCACATCAATCCTCCAGCACTTGTACCAATTTCAATGACCGTCCCCTAAGATCGAGACTCCATACTTCCGTAGACCGTCTAACCTCTCCCAAAAACTAACTCCCACAGAGATGACGCACTGTGATACGATGACCACATTCAGAGATATCACCCCTTCCCATGTCCTGCTCAACTAATGTCACTAAAGTCATACACTACTCACATCGCTATCACCTCCACCACTAAATAACGCCTGCCACACTGTTTGACGCACACATCTCATTCAAACTTGTATACACCACCCCACCTCCATCCACATAAAACAAATCACATACCCATCCACCATCAAACAAAACCTAACATCTCCATCTCAAGCAGATTCACACAGTACTTCTAACTGTGACATAACCCTTTCACAACCGCTCCAGTACCTATCCTAACCCCCTCATGTCCGCCCCCTCACAGAGATCACTCGCACCTGTGCAATAGCCAGACGACACCCCGTGCAAGCCAGTACTCACCATACTGTATTAGAAATTTCTCAAGACAGTATCATACCTCACAATAGTCACCAAAAACTGACTCTCTCTCATCCCACCACAATAACCTATCCGTTACAGATCACCAATCACCCGTGACCGATGTATCCACATGACATATTAGAGATACCGAAACTGTCTCACATTCATCGCAAAAAAATAAATTATGCCTCAGTATCAATCGTTGTACACCAAATCTTCACTCAATCAATGTTGTGTTCCCTAGAATTGTCATAACATCCACACTCGCCAATTGTCACACACTCCCCAATAGAATCCTAGAAAATGACAAAGTATGTGTCATACTACCCTCAATATCTTCTCAAAGTCGTGCACCCCAGTCCCCTATTGATGTAAAAAAGGATCCCCTAATAATAATCCTCCCTGTGTTCTCCCATGAACACATATTTTACCAGACAACAGCGTGAAAAAAATTCTCTACTCACCTCCTGAGATAGAACTGATCTCGTTGCTAGTACTGTCAAATCCTCTGCTCTATTATCTCCACACCTCACCACTCAAACTGAGCCCATCTATACAAAAGACTGTGCCCTCATGTGTGTGTCCACCTCTACCCCCACATAGTGTCATAAAGAAAAGTAGACACATAAAAATATCGAATTATACCTCATCTAGACCTCCGCATGTTCGTCCCACTCTACTCTGTAATGAAGCGAGTATCCTGATCACATAATGTTAATGTACTAGAAGATGGCATAGACTATACCTATCTTATCCACGTAAATAGCACCTACACATATCTCTCCCCAATAAAAGATACATCTTCTCCGCCTACCATCTGAAATCACATCACACATTGTGATAACAAAGTTGCAGATCTGCAAAACCCTAAGTACTGCACTCCATGAAGCCAAGTTGTTCTAAAACCTCCTCCCCATGTCTCTATGATCAAAGTATGTGTGTGTGTCATAAGAGTATATACTCAAATCCTGACTTATAAATTAACACTCACCCCTACTCAATGTTATTGCTGTTGCTCTATCAATCGCTTCCCGATTCACACCCGCATCTCGCTCTACCCGCTACAGAAGAATGTCATATATGTGTACTTAATCCTAACTCATAGAATAAACTTGATAACAAGATGTACCGCAACCAAAATCAATTGGTGTCAAATCCTCCACCACCATGATAACTTACCCTAAAATTATTCTCAACACACTTGTAAGACAATCTCACACCTCGTGTCTCAGAGACCAACGTCATCACCCCTCCAAAGATGTTCACCATCCTTATCTGCTCCTAACTGTATTCTCAACACTTCTATTCTCTGACAGAAGTTAACAAATGCGTGTCTCTGTTAATACACACCGAAACTGATGTGTCAATTATTGAAACAATACTTGAAACATTATACAATTGTAAATCTCATGTGTCGACTCAGTGTCTGCTAACTAGTGTGTGTGTCTATAATACCCCCTAGTGACATAGAGACTACACTCGGAATTATGTGTCTAGAGGACCTCCTGCGACTCCCGCCCCCGGTTTTTGTTACGAGTTCAGCGATGCTTGAGCGATGCGTCATGTACACACGCGCTCGCGCCCGGCCATCCTCATCCGAACATGCTGTACACATGTGTTACAACTTTATGCTTTGAACACAAATAATGAGCTGATTCGTTCACTTTGTTGAGAGTTGCAGATGAATGTGTCATTCTAATGTGAATTTAAAAAGCTTTTTATGAGATTGAAGGTCATAAGGATGTAAGTAGTGGTGTGAATGGCATAGAGATAGAGTGTGTTCCACATGGTGATTTGTATAGGAGAGATGTGCGGGAGTGTGAATTTGAGGAGAGATGAGAGCTCGCGGTTTGTGATGAAAGGGTGTTGGGTTGTTGTCGACGAGGTGCATTAGCGATACTAATTTTTTCTCCGTATTGTTGAGCGCTAGATCTTTTCGAGTGTGGAGGAAAAAAAAACAAGTAGTAGTTTTATGCAGACTGCTATGGAGAAAAATTGTAATTATTAGAAGAGACTAAAGTGTGTAAAAGTATATGTCCGCTCAATACCCGCCTCAAGTATGAGTATGTCTATGTAGTGATACGCGGTTGGTAGTATCTGAACGTTGCTTGTGGTTGGGTGTTAGATTGCCGTAAACTCTTGCAAATTTGGTCGTGTGTGTGGGAATTACTAGTCGCATATAGCGATGCTTCAGGCATGTTTAGGCGCCCGTAAATCCCTGTAAACTAATTATCTACTTGGAACAGATAGTGTGTCTGAGACTCGCGTGTCTAAAAGCAAGTACTATGTGTCGCTGTAGTAAGTATGTGTTCATCGTGTGTGCCCTCGATCTAATTTATGGCACGCGCTAGTGTATGTTTGCACCGAGTATTTCATGAGTGGATCATCAATTAAGCACAGATGGCTCGATCTCAGCAGGTTAGATTGGTACTAGGGTGTATAGGCTGTTTAGCTGCGTCCGTTGTAGAGAGAGCAAAGAGTGTAGATGTGCTTGTAGGAACTTCTTCGCCAGCGAGGGAACTAGGTTGTGTGTGTACGTCGTCGGAATAGTGTTTTTCGAGACGAGTTGGATTGTGAGAGATATTGAGATCTGATTTGTATGTGAGAAGCCAAGCTTTCTGAAGACGCAGACCTCTCGCGATGAAGCTGGGTCTAGCGTTGTTGTAGTATTAGCTTGTTAGTAATGAGAGTGACAGTGACATACTAGAAAACGCACTCGCTCTGATTGTGTCGTCGCGTAGTGAAAATAAGAACGATAGTTTATCTCGCAAAAAACCCATACAGTATGTGTGTCACCGACGGAGATCAGATTAAAGATGATTGTGTTTTTGTATTCTTGTGTCGTGCTAGAACTCAAATTGGTCCAATTCTTTTGTTGTATTATCCCGATAAAGATTTCGTGCAACACAGGCATCTTATAAGGTCAAAATACTTTATACGGAAAGTGAACTCAACACGATAATCAGAAGAAATTCCAGGATCATCACTCTCACACTCTAATTTTTCTAAATGATCTTATTGATTCATACTTCTTTGATGGATCCGTAGCGACATTGATCTCTCATAATTTTAATTACCATTCATTAGCTTCTTTTGCTTCAGTTATTCCTATAAATATATATATGGATTCTTTACGTATTTTTGAATGTGGTAAATACTAAAAAATAGGGTGGATAATTCTTGAATAGTGTGTTTTAAAATTAATTGTTTGTTTGACTTTAAACTCAATCTGTTTTTCTTTATAGATTAGTTTTAAAATGTATTCGGGATTTTTTATTTTTGTATTGAGTTGATATGTAAAATGAAAATTAGATACTTGCAAGGAATTGTTAAAAAGTTAAAAGTATTTAGTTAAAATGCCTTATATAAGATATTATATAGAATGCTTTATTAATATGAGTTTGTGATTATTAATAAGTAGCGTAATGTTTATAAAAAAATTATAAAGGAGGATAATACTATGAAATATGATAACAAAAAAATAAGCTTCATAAATACTAAACCCATTGTTATGATGGATCACAGTACTAATTACTGATCAAAAATAAATACATTATAAGTTGAATACGTAACTATTAAGCAAAATTTAGTATGATCGTTAAGACAATGACTTCCTTAATTCAAAAAACAGTTGGTATTAATACGGGTGCATTGAAAAGAAATACAATTCTTCTGACACGGTCGGTTGTTGCTCACGTCGACACAAATTTTAATTGAAACTTGTACACAGAAGAAATTCCTTACTAAACTCAACATAGATGGACATTCCGCCACCCAAAAACCATAGTTTAAAAACTTAAAATAGATACTCCGTTACAATGTGAATTGCGAAACATTAACCACAAAGGCAAGGACTATGTAACGGATAACTAGGCTTTCAAGTATCTAAGAATTGGGAACATCACGTATTTGAAGAGCGAAGTTAATATGTGGTGTTAAGTCGTGGGTACTCATTTTTTTTTTGGCACAATTGCGTCGTATGGTCATTAAGCCCACGTTTCTGACATTAGCTGTTGTGATAAATAAAACGACTGACAGTTTCCTATTCAGATTTTGTTCGGTATGACTATTAATACAAAGTTAAGGCCAAAAACTTGTCTAAGGTTGGGTTGTTCGTCTCAGAGACATGTTTTCTCTCCCATGGTCAACTATATGTAGCTGTATCGAGGGTCAAAACGAAGGTAAGGGTTTTGAAGGTTTTATGTTGTTGATACAGACGATAATTATTATCAATTTCGACAGTTGTTGTATAAAGCAGCTTTATATCGAATTGAATTGGGACAATATACTTTATAAATGCGGATAGTATATTAAGTTGTTTTTTTTTATTTGATTATCATTCTATGATATTTTCTTATTTAGTTATTAATCTTTTTATCAATTTATCATTGGTTCTTATTCATTAAGTGTTTCGTAATATTTAGCCAATGATATCACAAGTATCCCTTTCTCTCACGCTTCTCTATCATGCGGGTTTTGCAACTTGTTATATATATATATATATGATAATTTATTATATATATATATATTTATATATTATAGTTTAATTATTAATATTATATATATAATTATATAACCTATTATATAAAAAGAACATCCAACCTACTGTAGATGCTTCAAAAACGCCAACATTACATCTTACTAGTGCTGTCTTATTTACTATCTTTTGTACGTTAATACTGTTAAACCCAGCCTTCTTTACCTATCTCATCTTCCATTTTCATTTCATTTAAAAAATAATACATTGTCTTACCTTTTTTTCTCTCATCATTTTAACAAACTTCTTCTCTGTCACTTTTTTGGTTGTCATGCTCAGATCATTCACTTGTGCCTTCACATTTGGAAGTAAACCTGCATCTTTTGTTACTTTTATCAACTTTCATATTTGTTTTCCGCACAACCTTTTTCGTTATGTGGTTTTGTGTTATATGTACAACATTCAGTACTCCTTTTGTATTCATTTATCTTTAGTACCTTAAATTATATGTATAATATTGGGTACTTCTTTTTTCTTTTAACAATTCTTAAAGCTAGCCGTCCATCGGACGGGCCTTGAGGCTAGTTATATATATATATATATATATCTTACATTATATATAAGGATAAAACAATGCCACCCCATGCAACATAAATGCCATATAATCACCAAAGAATGCCTCCTCACCCAGAATTAATGCCACATCACCAAATTTTAATCCACATAGGCACAATTTAATATGACGTGGCACCAAAGAATGCCACCTAAGCACAATTATAGCCACCTAAGCTTCCAAGAAAGCCACATAGACCAAGTTAATTAAAAACTTAGTTATTTCGTGCTTATATGTAAAAAAGTAGATAGTTGAAAGATTCGAACCCGGATCTCACACTACACAAGCAAGAATACAAACCAGTGGAGCCAATCAATCAATCGGGATCTATAATTCAAAACAAAATTGATATCTAGTCTATAAACCTCGCAATTGATCTCAAACTTTTTCCTTTTTTGCTTTATTTATTAATAAGAGGGGAGCAAGATACACAGTTATATCTTTTTGCATAGTTTATGGAGATTGTACAAAAAGACGAGGAGGAGAAAGATACATGGGAATGATGTTCAAGGCGCTAAAAGTCTTTGATCCCATTGTTAGTTTATGTTGGCAAAATAAACTTGATATTGATTTCGATCAAGATTCAAGAATGTCCATTTTTAGGTAAAGTTAAATATCTGTTGTACATGTCCATACATATATTTGTATGAGTTGTAGTGGAATGGAACTCATGTATCTATTTTTTTAATGTTCAAGTGTGCTTTATATTATGCGACCTCCAAGTTTAAGGTTAAGCGAGTTGTGTGTGATTTGTTGTAACTTGTATATAGAGTTTGAACTTTTTTACAAATCACAATGATATATATAGAGTTTATTCGTATATAGGGTAGGGTGTAAAAGACTCATGATCATTCTGTATGAGTAGTTTCTTGATTTACGAATAAACTGAAGCCATACAATATTATAACAATTTTAAAACAAGTGCTTATACTAGATAATAAAATAAAAAGAGCTAGACAATAGATAAAAACGAAATAGCCACTCCGCATTTGAGTAGCTAGAAGATATAGGTGCTTGAGCAGTGAACGACTAAATGGACATGCAGAAAAAAATAAAGAATGGCAGTCAATGTTTTGAAAACTGGGTTTCTAATTGACCCAGTCAGGTCACCGAGTTACCGGTTCGATCGCCGGGTCAACCCGGTTTTCCATAAAAAAAATAAATATATATGTTTGCAATAATACAATATAGGGATGAGCATACAGACCCGAATCCCGGTACCGAACCGGAACCGTACCGGTTCCGTACCGAAACGGTACCGAATTTCGGTATACGGTACGGGACCGGTACCATGATTCGAGTAAAAAAAAAATCGGGACCACTAGTTCGGTACGAGACCGGTACCAAATCGGGAAATTACCAAAAAAAAGGGGAAAAACCATCGATTTCTCGGTACCGGTACCGGTACCCGAATCCCGTTCGGTACGGTACCGATACCACTAATTTATGCTCGGTAAAAAATCGGTACCACTAATTCGGTACGGGACCGGTACCGTGTCCCTAATACAATATATATATATATATATATATATATATATATATATATAGGGATGGGTTCTAGGGAAAACCATATTTTGCTAGAAAACCCAGAAAACTCAGAAAACCAAACAAATGCCCTAAAAAAACCAAACAGATGCCCTAATTTTTTCAGACTAAAAATTGGTTTTTCAGGCAAATATGGCCTCGATATAATGTCTATAAAAAACTCAAAAATCAAACAGATGCCCTAATTTTTTCAGGCTATATTATATATATATATATATTTAAATAGTAAGTCTCACTACTAGAAAATAGAGCTATAGCGACGGAATTTCCGACTAACATATATCCGTCGCAAATTACCGACGAAGTTCCGTCAAAGTAGCGACTGATATTTTGATCAATTTTTAGCGATGCTTTTCAGATGGAATTCCGACATAATTTCGAGGGATATTAATATTGACGGAAATCCGTCGGTATTAATTTGTGATGCTTATAAACTTTTTATATCTTGTATTGGGCTAAGATACATTAAACCTTTTATATCTTGTATTGGGCTAACATATTAAGGCCCTAAAGAAAATTTGATTCAGATCAAATCCACACTGAAACCCACATAATTCACCTTTTATATCTTGTAAAATTTTCAGATCTAAAATTTTCATTCCCTCTAAAATTTTCTCACTGTTCCATCGCCTAAAATTTTCAGGCCACCGCCGTCGCCTCGACCGTCGTCGTCCGTCATCCGCCGTCCGTCATCCGCCATCTGCCGTCATCGTCTTCTTCAAGGTTTAACCTAATTTTTTTATTATGAGTGTTTGGCTCAAACTTTTTATGCTTAATTTGTTAGGAGTGGATATTTTTGCTTAACTGTTTATATTTGAATGAATGCTTATAATGAATTGAATTGAATTGTTAGGAGTAGATATTTTTGCTTATAATTGAATTGATTTATTATTTTGGCCGAAACACATATCGCTGAGATGTGTTTGGCACCGAGATTTGTTTGGCATGCTATGTGTAAGTTAAGTATGTTAGTGGTTTCGGCTTAGGAGTAGATACACCAAATATCAGTGTCGATACAATGCTATGGCCAAATATCAGTGGTTTCGGATTAGGAGTAGATATTTTGAAATGTATATGTATGTCTTAAAACTTGGTTGAAATGGATGTCTTAAAACTTGGTATAGATATTTTGATCGCTTGCAGTTTGTTACCGATCTCTTTGAATTAGGAAATCCTGTTTTTAACATGGTTGTACGTGTAGATGTATTGGAGGTGTAAAACTAAACTAGGATGGTTATTGCATATTGATTTTTTGCTTGTATAAATTTAAGGTGAATTGGTTGAGTATTTAATCAAATCAGTAACAAGTAATTATGCATCATTGTTTTGGTGAATTCTATAACTTGCTTCTATACTCGTTCACATGTACTTAATTACTTAGTATTTAGAAGGTTATCAATTATGATTATCTTAGTATCTCGGCGATTGCTAAATATAAACTTTATAATTCTATCCCTGTTTAGAACGATATCAGTTAGAAGTTAGATAATTACTTGTGGATAATTTTATCATTACTAGTTGATGTGAGCTCGTATTGAGTTTAGTTATGTCGGCGAGGGGTGATAGAGGATGGATGTACAAAAGAAGAAATAGCGAGGGCCGTCTTTGTTCTTATTACCAATCAAAAGTCAACGAGTTTCTCAATTTCGCGTTTTCAATTGAAAATAAGTTTGAGTTGAAAGGAAAACATTTGGAAGTATGTTAGTTTTTCCGTATCAACATGTCCGTGTTCTAATGTAAAATAAAAGTATTCAAGAAAAGAGATGAAGTTAAGTTGGATTTGTGGCACAACGGGTTCATCCGTGGTTATACAACTTGGTATGCTCATGGCGAAAGAAAATGTAGACGAGCGGAGACAGGGGAATGTTCTGAGCCAATTGAAGAGGACAATGGTGTTGGCTGCACACAGATGATTTTGGATATTCATAATGCAACATTTCAGTCACATCGGGATACTCAGGAAGAACAAGCCCCAAATTCGTTTGCCAAGCAATACTATGAAATGTTGGAAGCTGATGACGAGCCTTTGTACGAGGGGTGTCAAAAGTTTTTGACCCTTGAAGCTGCCACAAGGCTTTTAAATTGGAAAGCAGAATGCAATGTACCCGAGGCAACATATAATCGAGCACTTTCTCTCTTTAAGGACATGTTACCTGGTGGTAATAAACTGGTTAGGAACTTCTATGATACAAAAAAGATTCTGAGTAAACTAGAGCTTCCGAGAGAAAAGATCCATGCTTGCAAAAATCATTGCATGTTATTCTATGGGAAAGTTGATTCTGTCTTAACTAAATGTAAAGTATGCGGGCATTCTCGTTACAAGAAAGGTGGAAGAAACAACGTCCCTAATCTGGTGCTTACCTACTTTCCGATTGCTCCTAGGCTTCAAAGGATGTACATGTCAAAAAAGATGTTTTTCACCAGGTGATCCAATCTGCCTTCCTTCACCAATTTGTCAATTAGCTGGCGCAGTTGGACGCACTCATTGGTAGTATGGCCCTTCTGCCTATGATACTCACAGTATCCGTTCCCCACGCGTTGCTCTTCTGGAGTGCGCATTGGTGGTGGCCTTGGGAAGGTTGCACCTTCTGTTGCGAGTATCTCCTTTGGAGTCATTGTCAGTGGGGTGTACTTGTCGTTCCCCCGCCCGCCCCTCTGACCGCGGTAGCTGTTGTTGCGACTGCCACTTTGGTCATTGGATTGTCTCCTGGACTGTTCCTGTGACCTGTTGTTTGAGTAGCCTCTTCTGCTGTCCGCGGCGGCGGCTTCTCCTTGAATGAAGGACCTTGTGCGTTTCATCAACTCATCAAAGGTTTGGGGAACCCTATCATTCAACCTTTTGATGAGTTCTGGATTATGTATTCCATTCATAAACCCGGAGATCTTGAGAATTTCGGGGCACGCCTTGACGTGTATGCATTCGTCCTTATAGCGCTCTACGTAGGCGCTTGTAGACTCCCCTTGGCGCTGTTTCACCCTGGCAAGCTCGACAGGGTTCTTGGCACACTTCTTCCTTTGAGTAAAATTTAAGCGGAATGCCCTTCGCAACTCTTCAAACCCATCAATGCTTCTGCGTGGTAGTTTGCTGAACCAGTTCCGCGCGTTTCCTACTAACGTGGAATTGAACATATGGCACCACACAGGTTGTGGCCAGTTTTCAATAGTGGCCGCCGATTCGAAGATTTTTAGATGGTCGTCAGGATCACCTGTCCCATCATAAGTTTTTACGTTAGCAGGCATGCGCCTTTTCTTATCCTCCGAGAAATCGCTAATGCGCCGCGTAAATGCGTCGACCTTTTGGCGACGCCATGGACGGGACATATCTTCGTCTTCGTCTTCACGATATTTGTTCTTGGATTTCCAGTGTCCCGTTTCTGCGTCCTCGTTGTCCGAGGAGTCTTCTGAGGACGAGCTTACTCTTCTGCGGCGCTTGCGCCGACTGTCCTCGGAGTCCGAACTTGGAGGACTTTCACTCGGGGAGCGCCTTTGTCCCAGCCTGCTGTGGACATCGCGACTGCCCAGCCTATCACGGACGCTGATGCGCCGGTCATTGTTTTCATGAGTGTCCAAGTTCTGCAAGTTAGCCGTTTGAGTACCCGAAACTTTCTTTCCGATTCTACCGAATACTGGAGGTCGACGGTTATCCTTTCCGCGCCTTTCCTTTTGGTGGCGCGGTGGAGATACTTCGTCCTCCGGACCGAAGTTAAGTCGGGCCTGTAGGCTCTGGTTTGATCTCTTCTTTGTTTCCTCTTGTATGAGGGCGACCAAAGTCTCGTAGTTCTGAGATACGAAATCACTCGGCGCCAGTTCAGTCGCGACCCCTTCCAGTATGAGGTCATCAGCCCCTAACTCGGGACCCTTGTTTCGAATGGGTGGGGGTGGCGGTTCGGTGGTATTCGTCCCTGGCACCGTTTGGGGAGGGGTGGTAAAGGTAGCACGCTGTAGACCTTCCGTGCTTGTGATTGTGGCGGTTGTCTGGGTTGTCCCCAGGGGCGGTCCCATCGCTGTGAAGACCAGATCATGTGGCGCATTGGCGCTTCCAGAGGCTTGCTTAGAGATCTGTCTAGAGGCGTGGTCACCCTGTTTCTTCGCCTGCGGTGTCCGCTGGGTAGCGTTTCCTTGCTTTGTCATTCTAGATCTTCGCAGTGTGTTTAGTGTCGGGTCCCACGGATGGCGCCAATCTGTTGATACAAAAGTTGGACGACCCCTGATTAGATCCGGATTAGGGGTAATACGGATCTGTTAGGCCCCGGTTCCTGTATCAATTGAGTCTTGGTGTATGAGACCTGCGCACTAAGAAAACAAAGCACCGTTAGGCTTACCGTGGGATTGTCTCCCACGATTATCCTCCGGCGTGAGAGTAAGTAATCGGTTTAGGGTTTAGTAGAAGGTTAAGGTTATGAGAGCATACCTTGGATGAGAGCCTAGGTGCCCTTTATATCATCACCGAACCCTAATGGGCTTTGTCCCATTAATTAGGTGAATAACCAAGAGGCCCCACCGTTTAGTTTAATAACTAGTGGACCCCTCTCATGATTATGATTCGTTCGTAACGGTTGTTATAGATACCTTCGCGCGTGCGCGCTGGTTGGACCTCATGGGCCTAAATCCTTGGACCTCATGGGCTTCCCCGTAGGCAGTACCGTTTGGGCCTTGGAATCCCGTATTGGTGTCGCTATGGCCCATTCGTCATGGGCCTAGGTATAAATAGTATTCGTGGGTCGGGCTAAGGACCCGAGGTTGGACTATACGTCATCAGTGACAGCCCCCAGATATATTTGGGGGCCGCCCTAACATTTATGGGACCGCCACCAGTGACCCCAAAACACGTTTTTTGTTCAAAAAAATTTAGTATGCGTATCGAGGATAGAATCAAAGAAATTATCCTCCCCCAAACAATGAATCCAGCAATTTAATTGCAAGAAGCTCTTATAATTCGTGAGAGGTGTAGCTAGAACACAGCTCATAGGTTGCACACTACCTACACGATTAGGACAAGTGGGGACACATGTTCCTCATCCGATCGTCGTGTCAGTAACAACTTGCCCTATATAAGGGATCGCCGTTATTTCACTGTTATTGCCACAATAAAAAAAAACTCTTCCCCCACCATTGAGAAAGCATTCCATTATAATCATCTAAGAGCAGATATAAGGTACCTAAGGCTGTGCGCACCCAAACCCGTGCTTCCATACAAATATCATGGTGTTTGAAACTTTTGATTTTACTCAAAAAGAACAGATGAGGACTTCGTGGAGTTCACATCTGCAGTTTTACATCCCGTCCGCATTGCCCCCTCGGTAGTGCCGGCTCTGGATGCGAGTATAGCAGATTTCCTCGTGGGGAAGGTGGGGGTATACACACGGTTCTTTGAGTTTGCCAATCAACGTGTGCCCCTTTCGTTATTTATGTGCAACGTCTTGAACCACTATCGTCTTCATATTTCCAAATTGCACTGCTAGGTCGCAAAAAAATATCCAATTTCGAGGTTAATTGCCGCCTCTTGGCAATTAATCCCACGGTCCATTTGTTCCGCGCCTTTTATCATACCTGTTGGTCAAACGGGTGGGTATCGTTTTCCAAGCGCGCCGGGCGTTTGCAGTGCTACACCAAAAAATTAGATGCGCTGAGGCGTTGGAGGGAGATGTTCTTCTGGGTAGATGATGTGTTGGTTCCTTTGAACTTCGACCTTATGATACGCAGGGGTTAATTGCGAGGGCCATGAGCGCCACCCCCCGGGTGTATAGTATGGAGGATGCGATTATTAAATGAGAAACCGTATCCCTATCAACGATAACTCGAGGCCTTTCTATGCCACATGGGCATTAGCCGTAATTATTTCCAAAGGCCCGAGGAAGTGCCAACGTTTATAGGCGAAGACGGCCGGGGTGGGTGCTTGTCCTTCCTTCATCCTCATTTAGTAGTGTGTAAGCGCTCTTTCATTAATTAGGGCTTTTGTAACCATTTGTTTTGTGTTTTTCTTTGGTGTGACGAGAGAGAGATGGATTTGTTTAGAGTGGTACATTTGAGTAAGCCAAGCAGGTGACCGAGGGGGTGCCGCCTTTAAGAGTTGGTGAGGAGCCGCGTGTGGAAAGTACCACCACGGGCACAATGGAACTCGTGCTGGAGCAACCGGAAATTGAGAGTACTGATGTGTTTTGCACCAACACCTCTGCACAGCATGCCTAGTGTAAAATCGTGGGATCCCCCCAGTGCCAGACGCACAACGCATTGGCTCTTCAAAAGATGCGATGTCGAGTAAGTGGATTCTGGGTTGAAGCGAAGAGGGCTACCGGTGATGATGGCGCGGGTCCCGTCAAGTGGGTGCGTCATTTCAGTCTAGGTTTGAGACATGACTGAGGAGGATTCCTGGATTGTGTCCCCCACGCCCCTACTGCCTAAGAGGTGACCGAGACCCCCACCCCCAAGTAAGTATTTTGATTTCCATTTCAGTCCAATAATAGGTATGATGATACTGCTAATCACAAAAACGTAATGTGTAATCCTCGTTATCGATTGATTGTGTGCAGTGTCGAGGCTACTAGTGATTCCTCTGCGCCGGCGACGCATGCTGCACAGTCCTCACCCCAGACTGGTCCCAAGGCCTTCGATGGTATGCCAGTGGATCAGCTTATAGAGGAGTTTGATATGGTTACTGGCTAGCAATGCCGCGCTCGTGGCGCAAGCTGGAGAGCAAGTTTCTGTTATGAAACGCCAGCCAGAGTATACAGAAAGATGAGGAGATCCTGCTGCTAAAGACACAGTTGGCAGATGCGCAGGCTGAGGCCAGAGTATTTCTGATGGTCTTAATTGCACAGAACCTTGGCGTAGGAAAAATGGCGATCTGTCGCTGTCAAGGTAGAGCAAAATGTGAGGACTGCGAGGATGCTCGCGGAGTACAAGGCCAGTTGTCATGGGCTGTGAAAAGTATTTGGCAGGGGGGTAAGAACAATCCATTTTGCAGGGCTGGTGATTTTCGCCACAATAAGTGGAGGGGCTGTTGGGAAAGCAGGAAGGAGAAAGTTAGCAAGCTCAGTATCGAGTACGACGAGGAGCTTGTACCCTCACATGTTGTCAACGATTGCTGAGCGCAGGTGGCTCATAAGCCATGGTTTGCGCCTTGCTGCCATGAGCACTTTGGAATCGCAGGAGGTCAGGCAGTCCTTTGGGGATGTTGTGAAGTGTGCCTTGGCTCGTGGTAAGGCAGAAGCGGTGGAGGAACTGCATGAAAGAAGGCTGCTGACAGTGCCTGCCGCACAGGTACCTGGGTATAATCAAAAGGCGTATGAGGAGCTTGTTGCTGCTATGGAGGCTGATGAAAAACTGTTAGTAGCTGTCCTCATATCGCACAGATGAGAGCGTGACAAGGATTAAGCCCCATAGGTTGTGATAACCTGGCCACGACGGGCTTAAAATGCCTGCTAAACGGGATCGCAGCACCGTTCGGGCGTCTCTGAGGCCAGCCAAGCCTGATTATTGTTCTGACTAGACTCTGGACGCTGGTCGAACTAATTGCTGTATCCTATCTTTGTTTATAAGACCTTCTGTCATCTCATGGTGACATCCTGAATTCTATGTGTGCAGCTTGAGAAGGCTGTATCTTGGCCCTTACGTGTCTCGCGTTTGCATTAGGACATGTTTGCCTAGGCCCAGCCATAAGGCACGCTTCTGCTAAGAAGAAAGGGGTTGAAGGGTTTTATGGAGTGCCTTGATTTATGTGGTGTTGGTGCTGCGCACCTCCCCCCGTTTGATGGAGTACAGTTGAGCGTGTGCGACTGTGTCCATCCTAAGGGGATAAGTGAGCTCCTGGTGGAAGCTTGAGGGGGGCTGAGGATGCCTGCGGGGCTTTAGTCAAGTTGCAGGTCCGAGCATAAGTCGTTTGTCACAGCATCTAGGTTGTTCTTCCTTGTGTAAAATTGTCTTTTTGTGTATATTGCAAATTTGATTAAGTGAACTCGTGGTTCTTGTGTTAAAAGCTATCATTATGGACCCATAGTATGGGGTATGTTTATTGTGGACTTATGCCGATAGTAAGCACACATTATTAGTTATAAAAGTTGATCAAAATGTTTGTGCATAATTGGTTGCCTTTGCTTGAGAAGCTTGGTTTATGATGTGTCCATTTGTCAAATTTGTTGTGATCATAGTCTTATTTACAAAGTTCTTGACTGCAAAATATGATAAGTGTATATGTATGGGATACATTACAATTACATGCGGTACGTTCCGCTATTACCATATCAAGGGCTGAGTCACAAATTAGGGTTGGCGTCGTGAGCGATCACGCGTACCCTTAATTGCTAAACGTCGCACCGTGTGCGCTGCTGCGCATCCATCGTGGAATGCGCGCATAAACTGACTCCAACGTCTTGAGGAGAAAAGGTGTTTAACAAGGACACATGATTCTATGTGATGGTTTTGCAACCCTCTTACTCCAACGAGGTCAATTAGTAGGTGTACTCACCTTTTCCCATTGTGGGGTTATTAGGTGCATGCACGCGCGTAGGCACAGGGAATAATGTAACAACTAGTTTTTGATAATAAATAGAGAATCACGATAAGCATGTAATAGTGAATGGTCGCGGAGTTTGCTAGAACGACGACATTATTTAATTAATACATGGCAGAAATAAAAAAACATTGTTGTCTTAAAAAAATACGCATATACCCTATAGGTTGTGCTACTTTCACAGTAAACAATAGGGATTGATCATTTCTTTGAGATTGCTGATTTCCACGTGCGGGGCAACTCACGCCCATCTTGTCAGCAGCTTGTATGCTCCTTTCAAGTGCTTCCGTAACCCTCGTAGGGTACCTTCCAACTTTGGTAACCGGCTTTCACTGTGTCTTACACGCGTGGCTTGCGTCTTTAGCACGATACACGAGTCCCCTTGGTTCTAAATGTGACTCCTCGAACTTTAGCGTCGTAAGTATCCCTTCATTTTTTAACTCTAGCCTAAACAGATCCTGTATTGTCCTTCATCTTGTTTTAGAAGGCGTCTGTATGTAAATCCTAAGCCGTTTATTAAGTATGCTTAACGATAAATGTTAGTCGATAAGATTTAGATATTGGATTCCCAAAGTGAAGCTGAGGATGTGAAGCTCGAGTGATCGAAGGACAAAAACCGCGAGCACGAGAGACTTCAAAAATCTAGGACAATCCTGGACATACAACACAAAACACAAAGCACGGAATATGGAAGAGGCGAGCCTCTCTCACAATACACTTATTCATTACTACTATATAATTATATTAGGATAAGCATGGGTTGCCACCCATGAAGTGCTTGTTTGAGGTCACTTAGCTTGACTCGATCCCCCCATACTTAAACTGGTCAAGGGGGATAGAAATGGAGACACGGAACATCTAAAACACGGATGTCCTCTCCATAAGAGCAAGGAAAAATCTCCATCGGGCTTTCAAGAATTTTAATGACTTTGAAAGCTTTAGGGCCCCGATGAGATAATTTCGGGAGAAGAGAAGTATGAACTCCTTTAGAAGTAATAATCCTGGGGTTGAAAACTTTTTCCTCATTTTCGGATGAAAACGAGAGTAGAGTTTCGGACCCAGGAACTTCTTTGTGGAAAGGAAGTTCATAAAGAGGAGGCAGTTGAGAATATTATATTTTGGTATTTTTATCAATTTGTGAATTTTATTTCTTTTTTATGGACAATGTTTTTATATTTTTGGTTTTTCTTTTGTTTTTATATGATAATTATACTAAAAGAAAATGAAAATATTTTTGTACTTTTTTTTGATAATATTCACAGATTCAAACACAAACGCCAAACGTAACGATAAACGGTTTCACAGCCTCCCCGGCAGCGGCGCCAAAATTTGACTCGCGCGAACTCACCCCTCAAATATGTAAACAAATACAAACATGTATAAATACACAACAAGGGACGAAATCACGCGAGAGCAATGAAACCGGAAGCAGTATAGAGTGTTCCCGGGTCGTTATGTCCCAACGAGGCTAGAAATGGAAAATCGAAAGACGATTGAAGATTGAAGTTTGAATATGATAAGGATGTGATTATGATTGGGCACTAAACCTAATTAACAAATACATACAAAGATAAACAAGGAAAAGAAACTAGAACAAGAATAAAAGCTAGGGATGGCAAAAACACTTAAAACTTTTACACTAAGACACAAATAAGCTCAAATAAGCTTAAGACAAATCAAATAAGCTAAACTAACTCTAAATAAGCAAATACAAAAAGCAATTAAGCTAAATTAAACAAGATAAACACAACAGTACTAACAGTATTAACTACCAGTACTAACTTGGAGTTAGTACTGCTAGCTTTAAGTTAGTACTGTTAGCTTGAGGTTAGTACTGCTAGCCTTAACAAAACACAATTAAACAAGAAATAAGCAAATAAGCTAAAACAGATATTCACCTAACCTTAATAAGCACTTAGTAATAGGAATAAACAACTAGAATAAACTAAAATGACAAATAAGCTACAAACTGATATATTATTGAAAATACTTTGAAAAGGAAAATAAGCTTAAATAAGCTTACTCCTAAAAACAGTAAAGGAAAATGGTTTAATCTACTCTAAAAAGCTAAGGAAATTTTAAACAAGCTGAAATAATAGGCTGATGAGCTAAATTGAACTACCAGTACTAACAGTACTAACTAACAGTACTAACTTCAAAGTTAGTACTGCTAGTGTTGAGTTAGTACTGCTACCTTTGAAATCCAAGAAAATGAACTAGCAGTATTAACTCAAAACTAACAGTTTTAACAAATGAACTAACAGTACTTACTAAGAAAGTAATACAAAACACTTTTCAAAAAGCAAATAAGCAAAATAAGCACTAAAACAGTTCTGCAGAAAATAAGAACAATAAGAAAAAGAAAAACTTACAACACCTTTGCTCAGAACAGGGTCAAACAATGAATCTACAAGCTCTAGCTTGCATAAAACAAGCTAGTGAGAGTACATAAGCCCATCCAGAACT
>BQNB010087219.1:2773-27977 GCA_026074375.1 Tanacetum coccineum
CATATTTTAGTATTTTTAGTCCGTTTAATAGTGTTTTTCGGGTTATAAATGATGTGTGTTTTAGCACACATCAGATGCCTGCAAGGCCGCAAGAATATAAATGATGATGCTTCACTTAATGGTATGATTGACCTCATTTTGGACCATTAAATTTAAACAATTTAATTGTTTTAAAAAGAGCATTAACATTTTACAATCAAAATGTCTAAAAAATAACCTTTTGTTGGAGATCTTGTGTCTCTCTTCCTATGATAAAGTCAAACATCGTAGCTTATATCCTATAAATCATAAGAATTAACCTTTTTGTTGGAGATATTGTGTTGCTCTTCCTATGACTGATCTACTACATCAATTAAAATAAAACACATTAAGACAAAACAATAAGGTATAAACACTTATAACATAAATAAGTATACAATTCATCAAAAGCATAAGATCGAAAATTAACCTAAAACAATAATTGATGGACGTTTTGCATTTTTTCATGATTCTTATAACTTTACAAAAAATTGATACTTACATGAATATAATGATTCAACATCAAAATTTGAAACGCACCTGATTATGAGCACTGATAAGATTCATATATCCGATCTTTGGTTTGTGATAATCGACTGGCCAAAATATTGATTTTATAAAAATTCGAATGGATTGATTTGTTATGAGTCATGGATTCGTGATTTTTCTGGTTAGGGATTATCAATTAGGGTTTTTGTTTATGATGTATCTAATTTTGGGGAAAATTGCTGGTAGGGTATTAATTGTGACGTTATTTTGTTTTAAAAGCTAACTTTTATTAAGGGCCACTTCTCCCTTAATGCATCCACCTCTGATCGATTAGTTGCAAAAATTAAAATGATCTTTGTCTGGCTAACTTAATTAAGTAATCTACGAACCACCCGCCCATTTACCGGCCCATGTACAATACTAACGGTCGTTACTTAACGGTTGTTAAGTAACGATCGTTAGCTTATCTTTTTATTTTTTTAATAATTTACGAAAATAATCATTCGGGTCGTTCGTTACTTAACGAGCGTTAAGTAACGACGGTCAACTTAATTATTATTTTTAGCACTTTACGAAAATAGCCCTTGGGGTTATCGGTTTGTTGTAGCGTTAGTCACCGACGCTCCGCGGCGGGGCGCATGTTAAATCCCCGTTTGCATCAATTAGCACAAATGGTTCAATGCGTCAAAATATTGTCGTTATGTGGTTTTCGGTGGCCTTAGGTAATTTTAATATATTTAATAAGTACCTCCTATGCTTTATACCTCCTATAATTTATATATTTAGAAAAACATATATGTTGTTGTTATTTATAAATTTATCATTATAAATTAAATTAATGTATATGCACATGACTATTGATTGAATTAATGTATATACACATGATTATATGTAAACGAATAAATGAGATTGTACACATACGAATGAATGATGTTATTCTGCTTTTTGATTTTAGTAAGGATACATGTAAAAATATATATGTTTTCCTATCCGGGTTTATTAACCCGTGGTACACGGATCAAAAACTAAATACGGCTAAAATTATTGTTAGTTAGGTATGTTAACTAAATTTGATTTATATCTGAAACCGTGTGTACATGTTCCTTTGTGACTTTAAATGTATGTTTATAAATAATTAAGATGGTTTTAGTAATAATCGAGTATCTGAATATATGTTTATAAATATCTAACCTCCCCACTCAAACCTTGGGCTCTGATACAATATAGAATTAACAAATAGATATCAAAGAACCCAGCCAAACTTCCATTGGTTCTTCTTTTATTACTTAAAAAGGTTTATTACAATACAAATAGAATACGAAAAGTATTCTACAAAGAAGAATGATAACAGAACAAACTGGATCACAAAACAGTGATAAACCAAACGATTACAAGATAAAACCCTAATTGTGAATAGAGAGAGAGAGAGGGATAGATCAAAGAGAGAGAAAACATATCAAAATTATGAGCTAGAAGATGATTCTTCTAGCTTATATACTGCAACAATCCATAATCAACCTTGCACAATGGAAAGTGACAGAAGTAGACCCTGAACCTTATAAAACTCAAAGATAACAAAGGAAAGTTTACCTTATTAGCAGAATAGATCCTTGAACTTATATTAACCTATAATGAGTAAGTTTGACTTATTTAGTCAACACTTTCCCTCAAACTTACAATTGAAACATGTCAACAAGAAGAAGTTCTTTGCATAACTTCTTGTGTTGAGCAATATCAAGCCCTTTAGTAAAAATGTCAGAAATTTGATTATGTGAACTTATTTTCACAGTTTCAATAACACCAGAAGCAACCTTTTCTCTTACCAAGTGAACATCAATCTCAAAGTGTTTTGTTTTTTTCATAAAACACTGGATTAGCATCTATTTATATAGCAAAACTGCTATCACAAGATAACTTCACATGTAATAAGTCATGAACATTAAGATCATTCAAAATATTTGAAATCCAAATCACTTCACATGTTGCAGATGTCATGCATCTATACTCTGCCTCAGCAGAAGATCTTGAAAGAGTAGATTGCTTTTTACTCTTCCAAGAAACAAGAGAATTACGACAGAAAACACAATACCCAGAAATAGATTTCCTTGTGACTGGACACTTTGCCCAGTCAGAATCAGAATAAACTTTCAACTTAAAATTACCCATTTTGTGAAACTATAACCCACTTCCACGAGAGCCTTTAAGATATCTCAAAACCCTTAAAGGCAGACTCATATGAGATTTTAAAGGACAAAGCATGAATTGACTAAGACAATGCACAACATATGAAATATTTGGCCTTGTATGAGTTAAATAAATGAGCTTGCCAACAAGCTTTTGATAACCAGTAACATTAGTAACACATTTGTCACTTTCACTTTCTTTATGATTCAACATAATATTTGCATGCAAGGGAGAATATACAAGCTTAGCTGCAAGCAAGCCATATTCATGTAAAAGTTCAAGACAATATTTCCTTTGAGTCATACAAACACCACTCTTATTTTCTAAGACTTCAATATCCAAAAAATACTTAAGAAATCCCAGATCTTTAATTTGAAACTTACGACTTAGAAAAGACTTAAACTTCTCAATTTCATTCACATTATTTCCTGTAATCACTATATAATCAATATAAACAAGTAAAGCAACAAACACATTGTTGGATGACATAGTATACAAAGAAAAATCATACTTGCTTTGTTTAAAACCGTTTTTAATTAATGCTTGAGACAATTTAGCATTACACTGTCTAGGAGCTTGCTTAAGCCCATATAAAGATTTATTAAGTTTACAAACTTTATTCTCATTTTTACTGCTCAGACCAAGAGGTAAAGACGTATGCACATCTTCAGCTAAATCACCATATAAAAATGCATTGTTAACATCATGTTGAAATAAAGACCAACCATTGCAAACAACTAAAGATATAAGGCATCTCACAATAGTCATTTTAACAACAGGACTAAAGATCTCCTCATAATCAAGACCCCCCCCCTTTTGACTAAACCCTTTAGCAACAAGCCTAGCCTTATATCTTTCAACCTCACCAGAGGCTTTGTACTTGATCTTAAAGATCCATTTACTACCAGCAGGTAAATCAGTATAGTCCAAGTATTGTTTCTATGCAAATCATCTAATTCATTATTCATTGCTTTAATCTAACTATTATCTTTAATGGCCTCATAAAAAGTAGTAGGTTCAATAGACTTATTTAATGTAGTAACAAAGCAATGGTTACAAGAACTCAGATCAGAATAATTGAAATGCTTTTCCAAACCATACTTATGACTGCTATTAACCATGTAGTGTGATAATTGGTAACTTTTCTGGGTCTAAGTATTATAAAATATTATGATTTTATATCGGAGTCTTTCAGTTTTGTCAGTTTTCTTAGAGAAAGCTGAAAAGTTGACTTCAGTTGACTTATTTTGCGTGAAACGGTTACGGATTAACCGGGTGTTGGGAGAGAGTCTTGAGTTTCATGAGTGAATCACTTTTGATTCATCTTTCCATTTTAGAGTGTTTTGTGGCCTTTTAATGCTTTCTGGGAAGACTCCCACGTTTAGCGAAAATCGTCACGCATCGCGTACCAGCACGACATCTAGTTGGGAAAATGTGAATAAAGAGTATTGGGAGAATTTAATGAACTTGTTTGACAAGTGATTTCATAATTTGGGTAACGTTTGTGAAAAACATAAATCGTTGAGGTGTGAGTTGAAAGTTAATAGAAAACGGGCGTTTTCGTGAGAATTAATTTAAAGACTGCCATGGTCGTTAACGTGAGAATTGGTGAAAATGTCTTTAATAACAAGGCGTGTTTTGAAGTCGAGAAGTTATAAAACTTGTGAGAAAGGTTCCGGTTAAATTTAGACTAAAACTTGTATTTTGGTTCCGATACGTCAAATAATGATTGAAATGAATTTTGGAAAGTTTGGTTCAGGGATAGGTCGTGTGAATGACCCAGGTTCTTGGAAAAACATTTTAAACCCAATAAAAATACTAACTAACTTCGAGTAACTTTGTAAAGTGATGAAAATTGAGTTTTAAGTGAAACCCACACAAAAACGAGACATCCTGAGCCCCTTGGATACTAGGCCGGGTATGGGACAAATGAGGAAACATCAAGGCTTCTTTTTATCTTAATGGTTTTGCATGGTACAAGCATATATTGTCATTTACCTTATCATGCATTTCATAAAGAGTAGTGATAAATAGGCCTACTAACAAAGCCTAACAATAGACCTACTCCATACAATTCATGCCAAGTGTCCTAAACATCTTCTCTCTCATCATTATTCACCAATTAACTTTTAAAATCCACCAATCACAGCTTTAGGTCTAATTTTAGGCATACATTTCATTTTCCTTTCATAAAATTTCAAATTAAAACAAAAACATTTTTCTCTTCTTTCTCTTTGGGGTTTCGGAAGAGCAACACACAAGGGTAAGAAACATATTTTTTTCAAGATTTATCAAGAACACGGGTTAAGAATCATTAGTTGGTTGAGAGTTAGTAGTTTCGGGTTATAGAAAGGATATTGGGGTTTGTTTCTTCACGTCTAAAACCAAACCAAGAACCTCCAAATTTGTAAGTTTTCTAAATTTATTTTTAGTTGTACTTTTGTGTTGATAATGGTAAATATATTCTAGTTGTACAAGCGGATCATCATGAAAATCGAATCTTGAAAACAAAATATATAAAAGGGTGTGTTTGTGTCGTAGTGGTCAAAAAGGAAAGGGAGAAGGGTCGAACACTTGAATATTTAGGTCGTGATGGCAATTTTACATTTTTGTCAAAGTGCTTTTAGGGCTTGTTTTGAAAATTTGCTTAAAAATAAGCTAGAAATAGCTTATTAGGATTCGGTTTATTCGGTGTGGGCTCGGCCCAACCGAATTTTGATTTAGGCTTGGTGTTTGAGTTCGGTCTCGGTCCGACAAGGAAAAAACAAGTGGGCTCGACCCATTTGTTGTCCGGCTTATGTTTAAGCTCAAGTGAGAGCTTATTATTTAGACTTATATATGTACTGGCTTATGGCTTATTGTGGTTTCAACTTGTTTTGGTTCGGCTTATATTTGACCATACGGCTTATGTTGACTTCGGCTTATTAGCCATGGCTTGTTAGCCACAGCATATTTGATTCGGCTTATTTTGGGACTATCATGTCTCAGTTGGTTGGGCTTTGGTTTATATTTTGGCCTTATAATATAACTATGGACTTATATATGCGAAGGTATGGACTATTTGAGGCTAAATGGATTTTGGAACGTTGATGGACTTATTGGGACGAAAAGCCCAATAGCGAATAAAAACCTTGTTTTAACTATCGGGCTAAATATTAAAACCTTAATGGACTTGTAAATGAACTAATGGACTTGTAAATGGATTAAAAGTGATTATATTGGACATAACGAACATTGTTGGACTTAAGTTGAATATAAGATGGTTAGTAAGGACTAACATTGGACTTTCGGGCCCAAGAGGGAAACAAATTGATGGTTTGAATTTCTAAGAACGAATCAATGGATTAATAATAGTTACGGAAATGGAAAATGATTTGAATTGGACGATTTTATCACGTTTGAATAAACGCGTTAAAAGTATGAACTTTTGGCATTTTTTCAGAATTGTGAGATATTGTGGAAAATAACAAGGTTTGAAAACTTTGGAAATCTTTTTCAAACGAACGGGTCATATCGAAATTTTGTGAAAAATGAAACACTTAGAAAATATTGTGGAATAAACGATTGGTGTCGATTTTACTCAAAAGGGTAAAAGGTGACTTTATAGATGAATAGTGCCAAGATAAAAACAATTGATCGTGGACGTATCAAGGATGATAAGATTTTATACTTGCCCATTTAGCCTGATAAAAAAGATGAAAAATAGTAATAAAATATATTCATTTAATTTAAAGTATTAAATACTTATATATGTATATATTTTAAATATATATATGTATATCATATCGATTACAGAAATGTTGATTGGTTAATTTTCGACTCTTGGGTTCTTACTCATTTCTCAATTACAGAAATGTTGATTTGTTTATTTTCGACTCTTGGGTTCTTACTCATTTCTTGTGAGATTCTCTTGGATTGATTGGTCGATTGTCCCGTTTTAATGGTCGAAGATGTTTTGAATAAATGGTGTTGCTGTCGCACATAGCCCAAGTGCATTGAGTCATTTTGCGTAATTACCACACAACCATGATACCCAAAAAAGGTTTTGTAATAGAATAAAGATTTTGTAATGAGGATAAATGTTTTGTAATGAGGATAAAGGTTTTGTAATGAGATAAAAGTTCTGTAACGAGAATGAAGTTTTGAAACAGGAATGAGGATTTTGGTGTGAGTTAAAGACAAACGCTTGTACAATAAGATAACTTTATACAAAATTGTTAATAAGATGAAATATATGTTTAGGTCGTGGCCGGGTACCGATGTGCGCTTGCGTAGAGATTTTGTTGTTCAGTTTGCGTTATTGCTATTGAGGTGAGTTCTCGTAACCCTATTTTTACTGTTTTTCCGTTGGGGAAAGTTATACTCAAATTATTCTGAAATGTGATTTTCTTAACTGTGCGAAATGTGGTTTTGTTTTGAGACAGTTATGTGCTTATGACTGCTATGTTAATATTATGTGATTTGATTTGTACTTGCATGCATCGAGATGCACGGCAATGTATGTGATTAGCAAGGATTTGCTATGTCTTATGTGAATTGATTAGACTTGCATGCATCGCGATGCACGACAAGGGTGATTGGCAAGGATTTGCCATGTCTTGTGTGGTCCTGCCCTAATCTAGTGCTCCAGCTGGTAGGCCCTTAGGTGCGTAAGTGACATACGGAGTTGCGACTCCAAGAGCATTGGTATATACTGGTTTGATGACTAGCGGGGATGCTAGGTCATGGTACATGATTAGCGGGGATGCTAAGTCATGGGTTTGCTTGCATATATTCACCGTCATATTGCACAATTGTCCACTGTTAAAAATATTGGCACAACGACTGGGTTTTGAATCAAACCTACGAGCTCACCAACATTATTGTTGACGTTTTCGAGTATCATTTTCAGGTGTGTTATTAACAAAGGTAAATGGGGAGTATTAGGACCAAAGATGAGTACATTTGGGAGTTTATTGAAGGACAACTGTTTGACTTTTTCCAAGGTTGTAAAATTGTAAACTTTTGTAAATAAACTTTTGCAAACAATTTATGGTATGATCTTGTATCTTGTGCAATGTGAATCGTTATGTCGCAAACCCGTGTTTCCGCCACTGACGGGGTGTGGCCGATTGGTAATCAGAGCCAAGGTTATAGAGAATGCTTTTTTAGTAAAAAGAAAACGCAACTATAACCAAACTAGAGTTTCGTAAAACCTCAAACATGGCGAAAGTTAATTAGCCCGAGCAGTTCATGGTACTTCCTAAATTACGCATAGCCTGATCAACTATTCCTAATTTACGAAGGACTATGAAATGATAGGGGTAGTCTATTTAAGTCATGCTAGGGGAAGGGGATGTGTAAATGATGAGACCACCTGAAAATAAGTTAACTTCGAGCATACATATTGGGTAATATGTACTTTCTTGTAGTGATGTGGTATGCGGACACTTGCGAGTGTTAGGATCTAGAGTGTTGTTGATTGCCTAGTGCTTGCCATGCCGCCTTAACCATATTGCATGATGCCCTAGAAGCCTAGGTAGATACGTCACGGGTAGCGACGTTAGTTGAGGACGTATCTTGGGTAGTTATGTTGTATATTGCATAATGCACTAAGAGCCTTGGTAGATATGTTGATTGGTAGTGATGCTGATTAAGGGTGTGCCCTTAGTAGATATGTTAAGGTATTGTATGATGCTTTGTAGTGCTTATTCTATGTAGAACCATGAGGGTGCTTGTTTTCCGTTTGTACCTCTTTGGTATATTTGAGATATATACATATATATATATATATATACACATATATATATATATATATATATATATATACATATATACATACATATATACATATATATATATATATATATATATATATATATATATATATATCTATATATATATATATATATATATATATATATATAATATAATGATAGTTACATAACCTATATATACATACATATAAAAACATACATATATAATACATCGCATATAAATAATACAAAATAAAAATATCATATATATAGTTTAGGATCAAATAAGAAGAAAACTTAAAATGACAATGATGGGAAGAAACCACAACCACACATTTTAGATGCACCTACAAAAATGATTACACAAACTCCCCTTGCGAAAATTCTCCTCTCCTAAATTAAAATGTGTGGCTAGAAAATCATTTCTTCATTTCTTCACATTAAAACTTTTAATTCTGCACCGGATCCCTACTATATATATATAGTAATAAATATATATTATATATATATATATATATATATATATATATATATATATATAAATAACACTGTTACGAAGACCTAATTTCAAATGTTAGTGTTGAATAATATATGTAAGCAGAGTTATGCTGATAATTTGAGTAATGATATTTTATGGGAATACTTATACCCTTTATCGTGTTATCACAGGTCGTGTCTACCATAGCTTATGTTGATTCGGAGATTATCACCCAGGCTAACGGAGCTCAGAGCTCCCGAGTGCCCATCCAATTTCCTAATGACCCTTATGTAACGGTTAGGCAGGCACATTTAGTTGATACAAATACCGAGTCAGACCCATAAGAGGCTCCATCAAAGGCAGAGGAGTCGAAGCCATTAGGTTCTAGAGTACCCCTTATAAGTGAGGAGTTTGAGGCTTTTGAGCCGTCAGGTACTAGGACTGTTTCATCCCATTCTACAGTTTCATTGGATTCCACGACACCATTGTCACCCGATCATCCACTTACTCATGTTTCAACTACCCCTACACCCACCTGAGTTTTGTTCCACCGTAGGACCGCATGTATGGCCGTGCGTATTTAGCTGACCCTATCCCGGGGCATGTCAACTCGCATAGCAGAGGCAGCTGCTTTATCTCCATCTTCTTTCTGTAAGAGGTATAGATCCTCTTACAAGACATCATCATTATCATCTCCGACCCTTCTAGTGCGAAAGAGATATAGAGGTACATCTGAGATTATATTAGAAACTAATAGTAAGGGGGACGAGTTAGGGGAGGTGGATACTGAGGAGGATGAGGAGGATGAGAGTTCGGATGCAGATGAAGAGAGGGAGAATCAGGGTTTAGATAACGAGGGTCAGGGTTTGGAGGACGAGGGTCATGGTATGGAGGAGGAGGAGGCTGCACCTAAGGGTCAGCAGCAGGCAGTTCTGGTTGTTGATACAGCCACGATTGAGCCTTTAGGTCTTGGATACGGGGCGGCTAGGTGTGGTACCCTTGAGTCGACAGAGGAGATAACACCTAGTACGTATGAGGTAGGGTAGAGCTTTAGGTCTATGCAAGAGTAGGAGGGAGCAAAGAGGATATCTGAATTTAGACAACTCACCCTTGTTTCATGGGTAGATCTCGAGGTTGGCAGGGTTTACACTGACATTCTGACTTATGTACCACTAGCTGTACATGTTTAGACACCGCCATCTCCTGAGTAGTCGCTTGGTTCCTTACCAGTTTCACCATCATCCCCAGTAATTCCATCACCCATAGCTTCACAGTTGGCTACCCCAACAGCCACCATCTCAATAGATGAGGATCAATTTTTAGAGGTAGGGGCGCAGTTAGAGCTTCATGGGAGTATACTCTATGATTACACTCAGCGTTTGGATGTACTGCCACCTACTTTGTTTGCGGATATTGATAGGGATGTGAGGGAGATGTATACTAGGTCAGGAGCGGTTAGAGATGAGATCTTCTCGCAGAGGTACAGGTTTAGGAGTTTAGAGTGAGAGCAGGAGAGGGTTGCATTGACTTTTGGGGCTTTGTGGAGGCTCGTGTTGGCATTAGAGGCATAGACAGGTCAGACTGATGCCCAAAGAGCAGCTCTATGGCATTCTATATATGATATCCAAAGGGAGAACCATGATTTGAGGATGCAACTTTCTGAGAAGAGGCGTGAGCGATTGGAGTTGGCAGATCATGTTGCCAGGATGGAGAGGAGACAAGAGTCTAGAGAGGAGTAGTATGATGTGTAGAGGCTGATTTGGATTTTTGTATAACACTAAACTGAGTAGCATCAGTTAGTGTCGGATCTAAGTAGGTAGTTGATTTGTAATAGATATAAACTAATTATTATCAGTCGGTAGTTGACTCTTATGGAAGTTATAGTTATTAAGATAGAAGGATGATTTATATGGACATTTTGGAGGAGTAATGAATGGTAGTATTCCTATTTTATCCTGGATAGATAGATATGTTCCGTGCTTATGAGCACAGATAAAGCTCAAACATCATATCTTTAACAGTGGGGAAGATAAAGTCAAATCAAGATAACCTCCATCAAGAACGTCAACGTTGGGGAGATCAAAGAAGACCTCAACATTGGGGGAGATTGTTAGCCTTAATTTTATATAAGTCGAACAAGAATGTTATCGGTCTTATTAGTCGCAATTAGTCTTGTTAAGTAATAGGCTAGTCGGGTTAAATGGGCTTGGATTGTAATATAATATTGTTCGTATTTCGGGCTCAAAGCCCAAGATAAGCCAAGCCCGACCCAAGATAGAAAGCCCATACACCATATGTAGGCAAGGGGTATAAATAGGACCCTCTCCACACATAAAGAGGGTGTTGGTTGCATTTGCTTTCATTTGTAACTCACCAAACTTCTCTAATCCAATCTTTCTCTCTTGTTTCTCTCTCTACTTTCTCTCTTTAATTTTCCATTTTTCTTTTATCTCTTTTCTAGCTTATTGCTTATTGGTATGGCTTATTGTTGTAATATGGGTTAAGTCTTAGGATAACATAATATAATTAGAAGAGAAATCATCACACCTGCAAGTTGTATGCAAGATCGAGTCCGGTTACCACCCACTTAAGAAAAGAAAAGAAAACTTGCAGTTTGATGATGTGTTTTAGATCCCCACTTAAGAAAGAAAACCTTACCTGGTTTCTCTGAAATTCAAGCTCCATATTTTCTTTTACTACATTTTCAGTCCTGGAAACATCACTTGAACTGAATGATGGACCACAAGATCCACAAGCACCTGCACCAAAATATCAAATTCAAAAACAAATACATCAATTATAGCAAATGAAGGTCATGTCATCACATAACTACATTGACTTACAGTATTGAGAAATTAGTACATTTCGTGATGCGTAAAAAAGGATTGATTATCTTGCAGTGCCCACCAAGATTGTTCATGGCATCATGCTGTTAGCCTCAATTTATTGAGTCGAACAAGGAAGTTCGGTCACTCTACGATGGAGCTTCGGTCTTTAATTAGTTAATATTGTAATAGGATAATATCGGGAATCGGGCTCGATAGATAATCTAATATTGTATATGTTTTGGGTTTAATCCCAAGCAAAACCCGAGCCCGGGTCCTAGTTAAATATCTCGCGCGTCACTTTTAAGTGTCGGGGTATATAAGGAACTTTTCCACTTGGAAAAGTTAGTTGTTCATTTCTAAAATAATTCCATTTCTCTTTTCTCTCATCTCTCTCTCTAAACTCTCTCTCTAGAACAACTCTTTCTTTCTCCTTTCTAGTTCTAATTCGTGTTATGAAGTGATTACGGGATCCTACAATTGGTACCAGAGCCTAAGTAGATACGTGATTCGTATGTGGTGAAATAAGCAAAAATCGTGGCTTATTTTTCAAGAACAAGCACACGGCTTGAATTGATTTTGGTCTTGTGGTTTGTTAATCCATTTCCATGTGCCGTTTGGCCTGTTTTAGACCCCAATTCTAGTTGGTGGAGACTTGCGTACTTTCCAAGCTTATGATAGAATACATACTATGATTGTGCAATTAAGTGATCATCCCGAAATGAAACACTTAGATTAGTATTGAGAGTTGAGTGTTTTCGATCCGGCTCTGATGTTTTCTAGCATAAGTAACATATAAATTCATTTCTCCAAGTTAAATTGGTTAAATCTTTTTATGAATTATTCTAAATGGTTCTACTTGAGGGCAAGTAGAAGTCAAGTGGGGGGATATTTGATAACAACAAATAGTTAATACATTTTAATATCAAATTCCCTATGAAAATGCTTATAAATATGTTATAAATGTCTGAAAAACGTTACTTAATTGTTTATATTTAGTTTTCAGGGACCAAATGAGCATTTAAGAAAAAGACGTAGGATTTGGACATAAAATGCACTAAAGTGAAGAGTTCAAGGTTTGTTACGGCGTAACATATTTTAATGAACAAAATGAGCCATTACAGCTTTTACGGCGTAAAGCCTTTCCTACTTTACGTCGTAACATTAGATTATTTATCCGAGTCAGCGTTACAGTGTAACATAGGCGACAAGGTAATGTTGTAACGTCATTTTATCCTAGAAGATTGGAAGCCTACATAGCAAGGTTACGACGTAACGTCTCATAAGGGTTACGCCATAAGAGTTTTGAAAAGTATAAATAGAGCCCTCATCCGGCTCATTCATTATCACTCACTTCCACAACTCACAACACAGTCCCAAGGGGTGAACTAAGCCCTCAAGGTCTGAAGCATTTCACCAGAAGGTCCAAGGGAGAAGTTACTTTACCAATCATGTATAGAAATCGTTCATAATCATCACATGTAGAGAACAATGATGAGTGTCAATCCATGTTTTACTTTCATTAATTCTTGCACTACTGTTACCATGAGTGGCTAAGCACTCTTAGTGCTGGCCTAACCATGTATTTAATATTGTTATGATTATTGTTTCCTGTTCAATTATGGTTCTGTTAGATATCATTATAGCCTTTCATTGATCCCTGTGTTTTGGTAGTATAGAGGGTGGCTTAGATCTTGTTAATCTTGTTATTAGACTTACCATGTTGAACCTGGGATTAGAGGGATACTAAGATAGCTTGGCACCTATCCCTAGTGTAGGAATTTACCATATTACCGCCTTTGCCATATTAAATACTTAAAAAGCACAGGAACTCTTTCAGAGGGGGTTAGTAATCGGTTTAGATTATAGATTGGTCTTAAGGATAGTTAGGGATTAACCACTACATATGGGAATGTGGGATCGCAAAGTAAGTATAGGACAGACCTCAAATGCCAATTCGGGTATTTTGATATTAGAACCACTAACGGAACTTATAATTAAACATGGCACAGGAAGATGTAATCATAGCATTAGTAATGAAATGGTTAGGTTAGCACGCTTTTCTCCCTAAATTCTTCTATCACTTTACTTTACTGCATTTACTTTTCTGTAGTTATTAAATATAACTTAAAACCAATTTCAAACGTGACACAATCAAATTAAAACTAGTAAACCCTAGCTCTTGGGATGACCTCGAATTTACCAAACTACTACACTATATACGACCGGGTTCTCTGCACATTAGTGCTTGTATCGGTAGACGAGTTTTATAAATTTAAAACTTGACAATTAATTATTTAAAGCAATTTCCGCATCAACACAAAACAAATAGTTTCCAAAGTCCACACTCTCCCTGTCACTAGTCGCATTCCAAAAGGTAAAATCCGAATCAAGAATCAAGGGATCTTTAAAATATCAGAGTTTGCAAACAGGTCCCATAGTTTCAAAGTAACACAATTATTTAAACAGAACAATTTTTTCAAAATAAGTACAAAATAAGACGTGTGATAAACGTCAAAAGCGTGTCGAAGTAATATATATAGTATTTCCCGTTGGATAAAATAATCGCTTGAAGACAGGTGAAAATCTATCTTCCGGATGTCGTATCCATGACGAGAATTGAATTGAGATTTACATTTATGTTTCTTATTTTATGCTTGATTATCTTTTAGTTTTGGTTTTGAATTACACTAATTATATAATAATAAGCTAAAATAATACTAAGATATAACTAAAAAGGATATGCTTATCAAGTGAGGCGAAAAGATCATTAAATGTGAAAGAAAGAGATAATAAAGAATTAGTACCTGTTTAAAAACTATTTTCTCACAACGTTGGTTGTTATTGAAAACAATCATTTATTTTGGTACAAATTACTTAATTTAATGATGACGAATTAATACCCGTAAAAACATTATTTTCACACAACGTTAGTTTATTTTGAAAACGATATTTTATATTGGTATTAATTACTAGATTTGATTTTTGATTATTTCTTCGAATTTTGCCCTTCAAAATAATCAAATAAAAAATCTAAATAATTCAAAAATTATTAATCAACAAGTCTCTTTTTAATCCACACTTAACTCACTTATCGCAACTCACTTAATAAGCATATAAGAATCTACTCGCTAAACATGGCAACTAATCTTACATTAACAATAATAACAAACATAATAATATAATTAAGCTAACACTACTAAATAAAGAGAAAGGAAGATAAATAGAACCCGATCAAAACAATGGAGACGATATACCAATCTTATTAACTAAATTAATACATAAGTTTATTTCTTTTTAGTTTTTATTTAACTAACTAGTTAATAAAGTGTAAACTTTATTTACTAATTAATCTTATAAAAGCTAACTAGCTCTAAACATAAGGTAAAATCTAGCTTATAAGACTCATAAGCTCCATGCTTCATGAGTTCAACTAGAATCGTCAAAAAAGCAAGCCAAAGAAAGGTTAGAGTAAATGACAATAATCATAACAGTGGACTACTTATGCCTAAATTCAAATTTCAAGTAACTAAGCTATGTCAAACCGAAATGAAATGATCTCTATGTCAATTTTCTATTATTCCAAAACCTAAACAATAAATACGGCATAACTAAACTTAAACAATATACTAAAAAGGGAATAAGCTAAACATGCTTAAACCAGAATAAGCCGTTTATGATTTTAGCTATCCTAATGCCCCTTAGTTAAACCAAATAAGCCAAGAATGGCCAAAGAACCAAACAACCATTTCTTATTTTGAAACAAAGATTATACTAGTCCTAACCGCTAATCTGCAAGCTCAATGATAATAAGCTAATACTAGTAAACAAATCGAACCAAATATACTAGTAACCCTGTAAAATAAGCTACGGTTGGACAGATAACCGAAATAAGCATAACTTATTTTGGTCATAAACTGTGACAGTGAGTAAAAAGAAAGAGGAAGAAATCTATATCAAACTAAACCTGTTAAAATCTTCAACCCAATCGAGTCATAAACAATAATAAATCATTACTCATTCTTCCTTAAATCAAACTGTTCATCAAACTATAAACAAGGCAAATACATCTGATTCAAAATAAAAATGCATAAAAAAAATTTACTATTATTTTTATCCTACTCCTACTGCTAGCTAAAATCTACGACTAAAAAAAAGACAACCCAATGAAAACTACGACTAAAAAGAGATAAGGTGTCCAGATGCAATCCCCCTTTTTGATCTCATATATTGCGTTCTCTCCAAGCAGCTGTTGTAAAATTCATGGGCTCCTTTCTTTTGGACTCGGTAATAGACAAAGTCTGCTAGGCTTGGTTTAAACATCAAATCTGGGCAGGTCTTCATTCACTTAAGGTGCTGGGCCAAACTTTAGTTAAACTGTAATGGGCTGATCAATTGGCCTTGGCTTTATATAAGTATGGGTCGGTCTGACCCATTTAAATGGAGTCAGGCCGGCCCAATAAGAGATGAAAGCACCTTCAGACTCGAATTTTCATGCTCTTTCCAATGGCATGCTTGGGGAATTTTTTCGACTTCGTCTTGATCTCGAAAAGCGCGTAAACTTCTTCAAATCATATCCGAAAGTCGTTGTTTTTGCATTGTTTTCAACCCTTTGTACCTGCAAGACATAAAAACACAAACCAAACATATTTGCAATAATATTAAGCATATTTCATGTTTTTAGTCTGTTTATTAGTGTTTTCCGGGGTATAAATAATGTGTGTTTAAGCACACATCAAATTCTCTCACACTTAGCCATTGCTGGTCCCACACGCAATATTTATAATACATGCCCGGAAAGAAATAATTAAACCCCCCTTAACTTATGACCCCTCACAATCTAACAAGAACAGAAAAGGTCCATTAAGAAGGTTCAAAATAATTTATTTTGAAATCGCCCCCGTTTTAACCACTTTATTCAATAATAGAAAAAAATTAACATAAAATTATTTAAAAGGCTTTAAGAACGGGAGTTCGTCATTCTTGATTTTTCATAATCCCTAAACTAAACTTAAAATGAAATCACAGTTCAATATAAGATTAGATGCTAACACTACTCATAAATGCTGATTGTGTAAATGCAGCTACTTTTCACTCCCTTATTCCTAATTTCCTCTAAGGATTTTATTCAAAAAAAATAATGTGAAACGAGATCACTTATTTAAATATATTTAGGCCTTATTACTATAAAGGTGACCTATTTAATTCACAATTAGTTTGAAATCATTTCCTAAAGAGATGATATGCTGAGAATAAGGTCCACATTAATGTTCTAATTTCGCATGATTTAGGGGTTATCATTTTTATTTCATCTGAAATAACTCAACTACGAGTCCAGAGACGGAGGCTTTATTTAGATAACTCCAGAGTCAAAATTTGGCTTTATTATTATTATTATTGCAACATTATTAGCCCTCGGTCCTTTAAACAACTGCCACATCGGGCGTCCTAACCGACCGAGACAGTAGTCTTATTTTAACTTCGGGTATTCCCTCGACCTTTTTGAAGACTGACACATCGGGTGTCCTAACCGACAGAGCGAGTAAACTTTTATCAGTCTCGGATTCCTTGCCTTATATAAAGACTAAGACATCGGGCGTCCTAACCGACAAGACCTAGTAATCTGAAAAGGTAAATTATTATTATTATTATATATGTTTTTGGCCAAATTTCAAGTCTTGTGGTCTTTTAACTACCTAAACAACTGGAGCGGGCCGTCAAGAATCGGTAGCCTATTTCCCCACAACACAGACAAAACCTCGATGTGTACCTTACTTTCACCAGAAGGAATCTCTACGAAGGGATAAAAACTAAGAATCGAAAAAACCAAATCAACTTTATTTATTGAAAATTATTATTTTTATTGTTTTTGAGCTGATGGGAGCAAAAAGCCACAGTTAACCTCTATGAGCTCTAAAGAGATCCAACTACTCCACGCTTAGCAACCTATACAACTCTATCATTTTTCGTTCTTTGCAAAATTTTAATGTTTAGCAAACGCTTAGTCTCGAAAGCTAATGGGAAAGCTAGAGTGAGACACTCGGTCAAGTCCAAAATCTCCCTAGTTCTAGCCTACGGGCCTACTTATTTATATATATATTTTTCACTTTTCATCATTAATTTTTTTCAATTTATTATTTATATATAATAAAATAAAAAAATATATTGGTTAAAACGGGTTGTGGTACATAGATAGGCTTAGGTATCGATCATTCGATAGAAATGCTCCCCCAACACTTAGAACGAACATGTGGCCTCACGTTCAAGAAATTCAGAGTTTTAACTCCCCACACCTTAAGGACGAAAAAAGGGAAATGCTTAGAATATCAGTGGGTTTTACCCCCACACTTAAGGACGAGAAAGGCAAATGCTAGTAATTCCAAGTGTAAAAGGGGAAACAATAAATATACATGATTAGGATTGAGGATTCCAAAATAAGAAAATGATCGAAGACCGAATGATTGGAGGATTGAAAACAAGCACGGGTCTTCATGATCTTAAGGAATCCTGGAAACAAAAACGAGAAACCACAAAACATAACATGGAGACAAGCACTCCCCACACTTATTCATTACTAATAGTACTACTAAACTAATATATTATTACTATTAAGAAAGATAGATTGAGAAAGAGAACACGGGTTGCCTCCCTAGAAGCGCTTGTTTTTGTTCGAGTCTCTAGCTTGACTCTAGTGTTATTTCATTTTAGGTCTATGGTCAAATCCATCACCCGATGTGAGGTGAGGATGGTAATAACAATACATCACCTCCTTATGTGAGTATGCAGCAGGACGGGGTGATGGCATATGATGAGAACTAAAAGAAGGGGTCTCTATCACCCTCGTCTTCCCACCCGACTATGTCAGGGAGAAGAATGGATCAAATCTTTCCACTTCCCTTAAGCAAATCTGCTTAGGATCGGGAAGTGGTGGAACTAGTGAGGAGGACTCTGTAGGTAACAATGCTTGAGATACATCGGAAGATGTATCTTCATTAAGCAATTGCTCAAAATAAAGAATGTCACCCTCTGAATCGTAATACCTATCATCAATTTTAGTAGGAATTGAATCGTCTAGGCCGAACTCAGCGATGAGCTCCTCAAAAAGGTCACTAGTCTTAGATGATCTAGACATCGAATCAGAATTACCTAAAGGTTCATCAAACACTCTTGGGACTAGGACAAGGTCATCGGCTAGTAAACATTCTAGTTCTTCTATGTCCTTACTAGGATTGAAGTCAATTTCCCTATCCCCCGTTAAGAGGGTGTCTAAATGCTCTCCTAAAGGTAAGGCGATATCTACAATAGCATCTCCCAAAACATTAGTACACGGTAAGGGTAGTGTGACTAGCAAAGTGGGCTCATCAATAACTGGAGTCAACTCAAGAGGGTCCAGACTACTAATGTTCTCAAACTCCTCATCAAAAAGCGAATTATCATAACATAAGGTATAATCATCATTAAAGTCGAAGAGAGGGTTCGAGAAAGTCACATCAAAAGATCTAGGTTTTGTATCATCACCTAAAGGTTCATCAGACATTCTTTTGGTTAAACTCGGATTTTTAAGTAAAAGACCAAATAGTTGCTTAACCATATGTCTAGGTAAATCAGCTACATCCACGTTCTCCATCAAAAAGTCGACTACTTGTTCTCCTAAAGGTGAATTGATATCAAAATCTACTTCCCCATTATTAGTAGGGGGCAAAGGTGTAGTAGCAGGCATATCACACTCTAAAATACTATCTGATGTCACCTTACACTCCTTTGGGATTGGGACAAGATTATCAACACTAGACTTTATGAATTCGTCATTTTCCCTTGCGGGAGTAGTGTTAATAACCTCATCTCCCATTTAGAAGGTGTCTTTAGGCTCCATGGTAGCTAAGAAGGGTAGAGATGGTGTGTATGTAGGAGGTGTGACATAAGCAGTATAATGATCACATAAACATTGCTCCTTGTCAAGAGTCACTTTCATGTAATCATCACTCCCCTTAGGTGCTCCTACGCCAACAAGCGGAATGGGCTTTAGAGGTCTAAGGATTTCCTCAAAACAACAGTCAATTTCTATTTGTAAAAGCTTAAAATGACTATAAAAATCTAAATCCTAAGGGGGCGACTGATCAATATGGTACTGTGTAGGTTGGTCAAAACAAGGAAAGTCATAATTATTACTAGGAGAAGGCTTATAGACAAGTTGGTTCCTGGTTTGACAATCAGAGCTATAATAGGGACCTCCACAAACCTCAGAATTGTCAAACTGTTATGGCTGACTCGGTGAATAAAATGGAGGTTGGTTAAAACCAAAGTCTTGATTGTAACGGGGATCCTGGTCATAGATGGGTGTATTCCTTGTTTAACAATCAAAACCCGAGTGAGGGTTCCCTCCACAAAACTCACACGAGTATGTCTCGTATTGGTGCTGTAGAGGTTGGTTGAAGAAGTTGGGTGTTTCATTATAAGAATAAGCATTTGGGTCATAGACAAACTCATTTTCGGATCCTACACTGCTATAGCCAGGACAATTCCCACCATTAAACAGACCTCCACACCACGAGCAACCAAAATGGTTGTAAAAAGACATGTCAAAGAATTAAACGGATAAGAGGATAAAGAAGATAAGAATTAAACGAAATAAGAGGTTAAAGGAGAATATTTTTATATTTTGATAAAGACAATAAAAATAAAAATAAAAATATTTTTGGTATTTTTTTAATATTTATAAAAAGAAATGGAAAAATAAAAATAAAATAAGAGGAAAAATATTTTTGGATTTTTATTTTTTTAATAAATACGAAAATAAACCTTCCTAAGAAAGGATCTTCAAGGCACTAACTCGAAACACCATGTAAAAATTGTATAACACACCCGCCATCCCCCCCCCCCCCCCCCCCCGCCGCCCCCGGCCCCCCCCATCACCCCGACATCAGATAGCCATTTTGATAAACGTCAAAAGCGTGTCGAAGTAATATATATAGTATTTCCCGTTTGATAAAATAATCGCTTGACGACAAGTGAAATCTATCTTCTAGATGTCGTATCCACGACGAGAATTGAATTGAGATTTACGTTTATGTTTCTTATTTTATGCTTGATTATCTTTTAGTTTTGGTTTTGAATTACACTAATTATATAATAATAAGCTAAAATAATACTAAGACATAACTAAAAAGGGTATGCTTATCAAGTGAGGCGAAAAGATCTTTAAATGTGAAAGAAAGAGATAATAAAGAATTTGTACCCGTTTAAAAACTATTTTCTCACAACATTGGTTGTTATTGAAAAAAATCATTTATTTTGGTACAAATTACTTAATTTAATGATGACGAAGTAAACGCCGTAAAACCATAATTCTCACAACGTTGGTTTATTTTGAAAATGATATTTTATATTGGTATTAATTACTAGATTTGATTTTTGATTATTTCTCTGGATTTTACCCTTCAAAATAATCAAATAAGAAATCTAAATAATTTAAAAATTATTAATTGACAAGTTACTTTTTAATCCATACTTAACTCACTTATCGCAACTCACTTAATAAGCATATAAGAAACGTACATCGCTAAACATGACACACAATCTAACATTAAACGATAATAACAAACCACTATATAATCTAATTAAGCTAACACTACTAAATAAAGAGAAAGGAAAGAAAAATATAAACATGAACCAGATCGAAACAATAGAGACGATAAAAACCACCCAATCTTATAAACTAAAATAATACATAAGTTTATTTCTTTTTAGTTTTTATTTAACTAACTAGTTAATAAAGTGTAAAGTTTATTTACTAATTAATCTTATAAAAGCTAACAAGCTCTAAACATAAGGTAAAATCTAGCTTATAAGACTCATAAGCTCCACGCCTCATGAGTTGAATTGGAATCTTCAAAAAAGCAAGCCAAAGAAAGGTTAGAGTAAATGACAATAATCATAACAGTGGACTACTTTTGCCTAAATTCAAATTGCAAGCAACTAAGCTATGTTAAACCGAAATGAAATGATCTCTATGTCAATTTTCTACTATTCCGAAACCTAAACAAGAAATAAGGCAAAACTAAACATAAACCATATACTAAAAAGGGAATAAGCTAAACATGCTTAAACTGAAATAAGCCATTTATGATTTTAGCTATCCTAATGCCCCTTAGTTAAACCAAATAAGCCGAGAATGGACAAAGAACCAAACAACCATTTCTTATTTTGAAACAAAGATTATACTAATCTTAACCACTAATCTGCAAGCTCAACGATAATAAGCTAATACTAGTAAACAAATCGAACTAAATATACTAGTAACCCCGTAAAATAAGCTACGGTTAAACAGACAACCAAAATAAGATAGCTTATTTTGGTCATAAGCTGCGATAGTGAGTAAAAAGAAAGAGGGAGAAATCAATATCAAACTAAACCTGTTAAAATCTTCAACGCTATAGAGTCTTAAACCACAATAAATCAAAAGTCATTATTCCTTAAATCAAACTGTTCATCAAACTATAAACACGAGCAAATACATCTGATTCGAAATAAAAATGCATAAAAGAAACTTACTATTATTTTTATCCTACTCCTACTGCTAGCTAAAATCTACGACTAAAAAAAAGACAACCCAATGAAAACTATGACTAAAAAGAGATAAGGTGTCCAGATGCAATCCCCCTTTCTGATCTCATATATTGCGTTTTCTCCAAGAAATAGTTGTAAAATTCATAGGCTCCTTTCTTGTAGACCAAGTAATAGACAAAGTCTGCTAGGCTTGGTTAAAACATCAAATTTGGGCCGATCTTCATTCACTTAAGGTGCTGGGCCAAACTTTAGTTAAACTGAAATGGGCTAATCAATTGGCCTTGGGCTTTATATAAGTATGGGTCGGTCTGACCTATTTAAATGGAGTCAGGCCGACCCAATAAAAGATGAAAGCATCGTCAGACTCGAATTTTCGTGCTCTTTCCAATGGCATGCTCGGGGAATTTTTCTGACCTCGTCTTGATCTCGAAAAATGCGTAAACGTCTTCAAATCATATTAAAAAATTGTCGTTTTTTCATTGTTTTCAACCCTTTGTACATGCAAGACATAAAAACACAAACCAAACATATTTGCAATAATATTAAGCATATTCAAGTTTATTTAGTCGCGTTTGATCGTCGTTCTTCTAAGGGGTAATACCCTAATGATTTGTGTTTAAGTCACCCAGCACCGTGTCGCAATGTTAAAACATGACATAATATTTATAAAAGAAGGTTTCATCAAATGTGAAAATATGCAAAGTCTTCAAATGATATCCGCGGGACTAACAAATCCTATCCAAGAAACATACAACTTTAAGACCTAAGATAAAACATGCTAAAAAGGTCAATAAACTGTTGTTGAGTAAAACCATATAGTTTATAAAGTAAATAAGTAGAACACAAGTTTTTGTTCATCGAGCGACATTGTAACACATACAAGTCAGCTAATAATATTATTGCATCGAGCTCATGACACCGAACGTTAACCAAGATAATATAAGAGTTTGCCCATAGAAGGTATATTTGCCAACTACCTTATGTTAGGACACATAATCACTTCACTTCACCATTGTAGATTGATTAGAAAAGAGGAAGAGATAAGATGAGATGTAGGGAGAGAAAGTAGAGAGAAAGAGGAGAGAAAGAAAGAAAGAATGGATTGCCTAGAGAGAAAATGAGAACAATCAACCCTTCTCCTTGTGTTAAGAAGGGTATTTATAGTGCCTTGGCTACATTGGGACGCCTAAGGTCTTTTGATACGGATCGGGCTCGAGTTTTTCTTAGGCTTTTACATGCAACACGTACAATGTTAGATTACACATCGAGCCTAGTTTCCTTTCTAGCCTATTACAACGTATATTTTAGTAAAGACCGAAGCTTCCTTGTTGATTGACCGAGCTTCCTTGTTCGACTCAATAGTTTAAGGCTAACAATCTCCCTCGAAGTGAGGTCTTGAACCTTGAAACAAGCTTCCTTATTTGACTCGATATTTTGAGGCTAACAATCTCTCCTGAAGCTTGGTTTCTGATAGATTTTGAGTTTCCATGTTCACAATCATAACATGGTCTTGGGTTTTTTTACATTGCTTTGACATCGAGTTCTTGAGTCTTTTCTTTGTCTTTATCTTTGTTGTAGGTTTGTTCCTTCATGCTGTGTGATCTTTAATCTTAAGCCTTTTCTTTTGACTTTGTCTTTAGTTCCGATATCTTAAATCTTTTCCTTGTATGACATTAACGACTTTGCCATCTTGCGATCTTGTGTCTTAACCAACATTCTCATACTTTTCATCATCTGGAAAGCTTGCTAACAATCTTCCTTGACATCTTTTTCTTGATAATCTTGATAATCTTTATCTTTGAATGAACTTTAGCTTTCTTGTTTCTTGAATCGTGATGCTAATTGTATGTCATTCAATCTTGAATATGAGCATGTGGTAATGAAACTGACTTTGCTAGAATGAGGCTGCAACACTATCATTTGTACCTGCATTTTAATGTTAGACATAAACAACAGATATAGACGAATATGGCTTTGTTATTCGTCAAAATTCAGTTTCATTAACCTTCGGTTCTGTGAGGACCATTTTACAGTATAAATACTGTACCTGTGATCAGGTATATTCAATTTTGGAAGAATCTCCTTGACAGGGTTTCCAGCAAGAAGCGTAAGATCCTCTAACATAGATGTATTAGATTCACCATGCTTGGTTGTTCTTAATACGGGAACGTCTCAAAGCAGACATCACGATATGAGTGAATCTGATAGTTAATATCTTTCTAATTATGTCGTTAATTCATTTACTGGACCAAATCGATATCTAGTTGTCATAATTTTGATTCATAAAGAATCTCGCAAGTCACCTACCGCAGAGCTATTTCATGTTGACTCTAGAAGGATTTCCATCGTCATTGTGAATACTGAATAGTATCATTTAGATGTTCTAGCATAATCACAAGGATAATGCGTAGGACTCTTGTTAAGATCTTGTGAACTTAATGGTGTTCAACAAGTATTTGTCATAGAATGTGTCCTAATGAGATTTATTGTTTTGATCTCTTGGCTTTAGACTCGATTAGTGCGTTTTGGTTTTAGTAATCGGAGGCTGGAACAGACTACCACTTATTCAATATCAACTAACTCGGAGTGAGAATGCTAATAGATAACTTTTGTATCTTCGTAACAAATGAGACAAGTATCTTTTGAGATAAACTTGAATGCCTGGGAAGGGTTGTGTAATGCATCACTGGGTTCATGATGTCTTTCTTCAATACTATAATTCATCTTTGTGAAGACTGATAGCATATGTATTGACCTTGTTTCTACCTTAAGTTGTATGAAAGGCTTCTTTCTTTAGACCCTTTATCCTTACATTTCTTTTTCGTTCTTTAACCCCTTCAATGCTTACCAAGACGTTATTACTAACACCTTATTGTGATTGTTCCAGTGTTAACTCATGTCTTAGTCGG
>BQNB010087220.1:0-27976 GCA_026074375.1 Tanacetum coccineum
TATTGGGTGAAAATGGTTTAGTATGTTTTTGTCTTTTGTAATTTTGCATCCTTGTATTATTGCAATGCTCTACATTTGACCTTCTTAGTTTCAAAATGGGTTTAGGCCGTTAAGTATCCGAACTGAAAAGTGTTTTGGTTTTTGTTACAAACTTTAATACATTGTCCCAATATGCACACCGTAACATTTTTGCTTATTACTTATTTAGTGTCTACGACGTTGTTAGTAAGAGGCCATGATGCGAACCGACCATTGTGATAGAATGAGGTTTGCAACTCGCGTTTCGTCACGGAGCGCGAGAGACTCACTTTGAAACGGACCGATAACCTCAAAGACTATTTTCGTAAATTGTCTATGAAAGTTTTTACGATAATAACTTTGTAACGGACTGATAACCCCAACGACTACTTTCGTACAGTGTGGGTTTATTATTTTATTACACCGAAAATCGTGTACTTTGTAAAACGTGTGTGGCCATTCCAAGGACTGTTGTTTAGTATATAAATATAGTTGTGATAAAATTTAATTTAGTGCAATGATCCGGAAAAAAAAGCCACGCAAAACTTAATCTTCGTAACATATTTTAAAAACTCCAAGTTATGAAACGCTACTCATGTATATTTTAAATAAATCAATAAACTAAGGCTGGAACGGTAGTGGAGGTGAGTTTTGCCAAAAGCTAACCTCGGTGGCTTATGGAGTCGCGCATGCGACTTGCCACTACTGGTGGTAAAACTCACCGAGGTGTGTTACTTTTGTGAGGGAGTCTTGGCATGTTTTTGAGTCATATTCAGTGAGTTGTCTCACCTAGTGTGTGTTTTTAAAATAGTGGGGCCTCCCAAATGTAACGTTTTATATAAATATAAATAAAAAAAAATTAAAAACCTTATTTTTTACTTATAAAGACCCATATTCATCTTTTTTTATAACAATTATTCCCACTTTTAATTAATATGGCTTAGTTTACTTACCACTCGTCGATGAAATTCCGCTATAGTTCAAAAAATAATTCACCGAAGATAGCGTTCGTAGAAAGCGATGATCGGATTTAGCGTGCAATTTGACAATGCAAGGCGCAGCTAAAAAGATCTTGACAACATACGAGAAATGCAAATGCATTCCAAAGGAGACTCGTAATTTAATGACGCTTTTTTGAAACGAGAATCTGATAAAGATTCGAGATAAATTTGTATGTATCGAAATGCAGGAAATGAAAAAATACCAAATTGAGCTAAATAGTTTGGTATCTGAAAATATAAACTCTTTCATTTCCCACTATAAATACCATCTTCTTTTCACACTTTTTCTCACACATTCACAACAACATTTCAAAACTCACAATGTTGAAACCAAACCACAGCATCCCTCGGCACCGAAAAAACCAACCGATCCATACTTCAACCAACCTTACACAACCCCCAACCACGTCTCAGAACCCATACAGGGTGGTTCCTTCATCTGAAAAAATTCGTCACAAGTTCCACATCTCCATTACTCACGATATTCTTACTGTGACACGAGTTTCCAACAACTACTTCGGTATGAAGAAGGTACTAAGAGAATATTGGATGAACAAGCAAGAGGCTGAAAAAGGTGGTAAGAGGATGAGGATGGAAATTAGAAAGTAGAAGTTTGAAGCGTGTGTTATTCATTTTTGGATTTGGAGTGCAAACTGATTCGGATACGAATATTAATAATCTATGTATTGTTTTAATTTACTGATGTTACGGTTTTTAACTCGTTGTCTGTATGATTTTATTTTATGTATAAAAGCTTTTTAAGAAGTTAACGTTGTATTAATTTCGTAGTTTACGTTTACGTAAATATTTATTTTTTTAGTTTATGAATATAAAAGTATTTTAATAAAAAAGGTGAGTTATGTTTTTTTATGAGTTTTTTTGGTTAAGGTGAGTTCTGATACGGTTGAAAGGTTGTGTTGTAGAGTTGAGTTTTTTTGGCATGAGAAAAAGCTGAAGTGGCAACTGACGTGTCAGGTGGCGTTTACCACCACACACTCCTTCGGCCCTAACGTCTAGAAAACACTTACTAAATACCTTGTTACAGTCGTTTCTTAATTAAAAGGGTGTGGGTTTTTTGTATAGATTATTTGTTCCCGATGTTAGTGTTTCGAATATATTAGCTCAATCTCATTAATTACACGCTCGAATCAAGTCTATAATAAATGTCTATCAGTACTCGCCTAATAAAAGCACGGTCACAAGCTCATGTCATACTTGGCCTAGTAAGTTCTCCCCTATGCATGAGTACTCTCGTGTAGGGACCGTTGTCCCCCCAACTGTCAATAACGGTTAAGAATGTATCATCTGACACCTGACAGTAGGGTCAACATAATTCCGTAGCCAAAGAGATAATCACACTTGTCCTACTTGTCTCCTCGTTGGATGATCAATGTATGGCCTCCCCACATCCGTTAATCATCTCTTAAAGGGTTTATCTCTAAACCCTAATGTCTCACTTTAAATAGAAGGCATCCCACAACTTCCTCAAGTAAGTTCATATACTTGCATAACCGTTAAACACAGTAACTCTCACACACTACAAAGATGGTTTGTTTAAGTATTACCTGAGCTTTATGATCTCAATCATACCATCGCGTCCTTATCGTTCAACACGGGAAACCAAAAACCATCTCAAATCCTTCCTTGAACACGTTTTACTTACCATGAGTAAACATGAAGCCATCTATTAAAGACATATATAAAAATAGCCACAAATTTTAAGCGTATTTTCATTTTTTTCTCACATAGAAAAAAACCTTAAAAGTTCTTTCTCGTGCTTCTTTTTCCCATATTCTTCATAAATATGGCGGATGAAACACCCTCTTTAAATTTCAGAAACAACCAATAACCACTCTGGACCTCTCCAAGCGGAAAACCTCACTCACCCTCAGGAAAACCAACAATTTCCAAAAAATAAGGGTCATGAATCTGAAAGAAACCGCACAAGAAGCATGTCACGGGAGGTGCATGCAACACACGACCATGTCAACTTGCATATGGCACCCTCCCATGATGAGCACCAAGCTCTAAGGTCTACTTTTCAAGTAAAGCCTCCTCAAAAAATCAAGAAAAAGACAACTCAGGAGGTTCTAAGGTATGGTCTTAGACGAACAATTGTAAAAGGTTTGGGTCAAACAAAGGGTTATGTCCCAGAGTAGACCGGGGAAGCGGACTACAATACACTCAGGCCGCGCCGACTACTTCGGCTCGATTAAGACGACAACAAGAAACGAAAAGGTTGGCTAGCTTCTATGTAAACGCAAACTCACCTATTTATTTTTACCGCATTCTCATTTACCTATCAGCCATAACGCACTACAACCTAGCACGGACTACCAGGTTAGCATACCATAAACCTAGTTCAAATAGACACCCTGGAACAATTTACTTAGCTCAGGCCCCAGAGTAGCATTTGCCCTATCTGATTCTTCACTCACACACAAGCTGACAAAGAAACCTCATGTAGGCAAATAACATAAACCCTCGCAGGGGGGGACACGACATCATTACCCTAGCTCACTTAACCTTAATCATATTAGGCCAAACCCACCAAGGTGTACAGTCCATCGTATGGACACCGATCAAACATACCTTGAGAAAACACCCACGGCTATAAACGTTCAAAGATTGAACTAGGACATTCCTAGAGAACAAGTAGGGATTGTTCACATGATTCAATCATGGCACTCATGTAGCAAGATGGGTAGTGAGGTTATCATCACAACAATTATATCCTCATACATGATCAACAAGATATACATGGATAGGGAAGTTCAGTTGACATAATGTACGAACATTGCCTCAACAAGCTCCTTGAACACATTAGGTCGAGCCTTATGCCACTACAAACACCGTTAATCGGTTTTTCATGTGAGAGATCCTACCCTGAGAACTAAGTCGATTTCAAAATTATAGTCGGAGCACATCTACTATCAAGGACAATCATGTTGCAATTCCATATTGCCAAGTCAACATCCAAATACAACGTTATACTTGGAAGAACATCACTTTAGAACATCAGCATGAAGGTGTCAACAATCAGATTAGTGGTCAAATTCCAACAGGAGCAGGAGTCGCAACAGTCAAAAGCAATTACCCTGGCAGAGACGCGAGCTTGGCAGCAGCGGTACAAGAAATCTACAAATGAGAGATCGCGTGGGAACCTATTCCAGGGGACACTCCCAAGGAGCAAAAAGTTATCATTAACCCTGAATACCCAGACCAACCCATCACAATATGAAGTAGGACAGCGAAAGGCTTTTGTTTACAAACACGGTGTAAACATGTTAATTGCAAATGCAAGAAAAACCTTGGTTGAAATTTGGTTCACTAGGAATACAAAACACAAACGTATAACATGTATCCAGAAAAGTAAAGTTTAATATTGAATATAATGAATTACAATATGCTGAAATTTAGTTTATATATACCTAAGAATCCTAAAATGACTCAAACAAAGTTTCCTAATAGAATAATAATCCTAATCAAACAAGTAAAGATAAACCTAAATATAACTAGACTTGAGATAATCCTAATTTACTTATAATACTAATCTTAATATGTTAGAACGTTCTTTAAGTCTATTTTCGTCCTCCATCATTCTCCACTTCTTGAAAAGGACTCGACCTTGATTTCATCCGGAGGAATAGTTGTAGACCACATGTGTTTCTTCTTCTCTTTTTTCTATACTTTTTATGGGTGCCCACGTGTCGCTCTTTCCTTGCATCCGCCATTATTATACCACCTTTAACAAATGATCTTTTGACAAAATAATGACTTTTGACCTCATTTCTTATGATTCGTGATCCATTTTTAAAGTTTAACTCACTTAGGCCTTTTATCTCAACTTGCACCATGGAATAATGGCTTGTACAATGTCCTGACAAGATCGTCAAGCTATCTCGGTGTACAAAAACTATTTGATGTTGATTCTCCTTCATGGAAGATAGAATGCTCGTTACCTCTTTGGGGTCAATGCTCTTGTTTTCCGTTGGCAACTCGTGTACCTTCGTTGAGGTTTAAACCATTAGCTTTTCTTCTTCTTCTATCATCATGGCCGTGTCTGTTTTAGTGATATCATCGAGTGAAAACTCAGCGTGTATCAGTTTAGTGATAGTTGGGTTATCGTCTTGGATTGCCTGATGTTGTGCATCTTGGCCATCTTCATCTTGATGATAAGTTAATACAACTCTAATGAGATCATGCGTGTCAAAGGAATTGTGAAGAGGAGGAGCACATGACCGATGTGTTGGAAACCCAATTACTTTTTTCTTACATAAAAGTTGATTTTTTTTCTTCACCCAAAACTTTATATTTTCAAGGGCATCTAAAATTCAAGCCTTTTGTTTCATCTTTTGTTGTGATTGTTGCTGCAGTTGTTGTGATTGTTGTTGTAGTTGTTGTTGAATCGCTTATAAGGCTTGCAAAAGTGCGGTATTATCACTCATGAGTTTTTTTAATAAACAATGCAATGAACAGTACGATGAACAATAGATTTTTTTTCTTTAAAGAATAAAACAGCTAAAAGAAGAAGAAAAAAAGAATATAAAGAACAATTGGGGAAAACACGAATTGATAAAAGATAACGATTGATGGTGATGAGCTGATGTCAAATTGGGAGAGATCCAAATTGAAAAGTAGCTCTGATTACTACCTGAAGTAGGACAACAGAAGGTTTTTGTCTATAAACACGTTGTAAATAGGTTAATTGCAAACGCAAGATAAACCTTTGTTGAAATTTGGTTCACTAGGGACACAAAACACAAATGTATAACACGTATCTAGAACAATAAAGTTTAATACTGAATAGAATGAATTATAATATGCTGGAATTTAGTTTATATAGACCTAAGAATCCTAAAATGACTCAAACAGAGTTTCTTAATAGAATAATAATTCTAATCAAACAAGTAAAGATAAACCTAAATATAACTAGACATGAGATAAATCATAATTTATATCTAATATTAATCTTAATATGCTAGAACGTTCTTTAAGTCTATTTTTGTCTTCCATCACAATAGGAGCCGACCTCCCATCCAGGTGAAAAATCAACTCGTTCAGCTACTAGCAAACAACCTTGACATATTCGCCTGGAAGCATTCAGACATGACAAGTGTTCCCAGAGAACTATCAAAACATAGCTTGGGCCTAAACCAATACGCAACAACTATTCGACAAAAACAACGCAGTCTTTCCCTAGAAAGGTCTTAGGCTATGGACTCTCATTTCACTGATTTAATCCAGGCAGGCATCTTATGGCCAATTCAATACCAGATTTGGGTTGCACACCCTATCATGGTCAGGAAAAGCAACGGTACATGGCGTATGTGTGTCGCCTTCACCAACCTCAACAATGCCTGCCCAAAATACAACTACCCGTTGCCTCTAACTGACTGGAAAATGGAATCCCTATCTGTTTTCAAATACAAGTGCTTTCTTTACGCATACGAGGGGTACCATCAAATCCTGATGAAGAAATTTGATGAAGTGAATACAACCTTCTACACTCACCAAGGTTTATATTGTTATATCATAATGCCCTTTGGTCTTAAAAATGTCGACGCAACATCAGAGAAACTGATATACAAGGAGTTCATAGCTCAAATCGATGATAAGGTCATCAAAAGCAAAACAAATAAGGCCTTGTTGTGCGACATAATTGAAACATTTCAAAACCTTTTACGAATCAACATGAAGCTAAATCCGCTTAAATGTACATTTGGAATTAAATAGGGCAGTTCTTAGGACACATCATTAAAGCCACTTTAATCAGAGCAAACCCCAGGAAGATTCAGGTAGTCCTAGACATGAAACCACCCAAGAACATAACATAAGTACAAAGCCTCAATGGGAAACTCATAACACTTCATCGGATCCTATCTCGAGCATCAGAAAAACAACTACCACTCTCTTCAAGGTTTTGGTCGAGTGTAACAAGAACAAAGTATTCAAATGGACTGATGATATTCCTAGCCGAACTGCCTACCCTGACAGATCCAATACATGGTGAAACCCCCACCACGTATTTAGAAGCCTCCCTGGAAGCTATCAATTTAGTGTTATTGTTGGAAAGAAAAAAGATTAAAAACCCAATCTACTTCTTCAACAATGTCATGTAAGATGCACAAATAAAGTGCCCTCAACTAGAGAAGCTTGTATTCGCCCTGCTATTGTCATCAAGGCAATTCAAGAGGTATTTCCAAGCTCATCTGATACATGTACTGACAGAAAAATGACTAAAAACATGTTTATCGAACCATGAGTACACATACAGAATGTCAAAATAGGCAATCGAGTCGAGCGAATACAAAATCACCTTCGTATTCAGACAATCAGTCAAGGGGAAAATCATGGCAGACTTCTCGTAAAGGTAGACACACAATAGGCAAGAAATCGAAAACGCACACGAAACCCACAAGCAACGACAAAGAAACCCGGACCCTATACACTAACGACGCGTCGAGCAAAGTAGATTTGGGGGCAGGGTTAGTGCTCAGAATTCCGTTAGGACACGATTTTATGTATGCTATCAAAATTAATTTCGACACCTCAAACAACGAATCCGAATACGAAGCATTGCTAGCAGGCTTACACATAGCCAAAACGATGAAAGTCAAACAAATATAAGTATTCAAATACTCGCCACTAATGGCCTCACAGGTGAAGGGATAGTACATAGCAAAGGAAGAATCAATGAAGCTATATTTGAAATAGGTAAATTATATCATTCCATACATCAACTCTTTATCTATCACTCAGCTCCTCAAAGGAATAAACGCGTACGCTAATGTTCTAAGAAAACTCATTGCGCTTAGCTTCGAACACTTGGGCAAATACATCCTAGTAGAAATCATCAAGAAAAAGTCCATCGTCCAACCAACAGAAGTCTCTCAGGCGGAGATAGATTACACACATATACCACCCATCTTCAACTACCTATCTCAGTGTATCCTGCCTTTTGACAAAGTAGAGTCATTTTGTAAATAGGTGAGCATATCACACGTGATTGTCTAGATAATTCTAATAAGTGCATTATTGATTTGTTCATGCCGGAGTATTTAAGAAAACCGACCTTTACCGACATTCTAAATGTATATGCAAGACATGAGCATGTTCATGGTTTTACGAGAATGCTTGAAATCATTGATTGTATGCATTGAGATGGAAAAATTATCTGAAAGCATGACAATGACAATATGGTAGGGGTGATAAAAAATACCTAACTATAATGCTTGAAGCCATTGCTTCGCATGATTTGTGTATTTGGCATGCATTTTTTGGTAGCGTGTTAAAGATTGACGTCTGGCTTCTTGTTGGTTGTTTTTTATTTACCGTTGCTATTTTTGTTTGTTTCCTGTCTTGTTAATCGTTTGGTTTTATAGAGAATATGAGAGATTTGAATATTAGGGAGGATTATATTAGTGATTCAACTGATCATTTAATAAGTTTAAGTGGATCGATTGATGGGACTAATGTGGAATCACAATGTGTAACTGCTACGGTTCTAAACCCTAAACCTGGTACTATTCGTAATGATGAATCTGGAGGTACCATGCAGGACTATCAATCAGCTGTTAATGCTGGGCATGGGACGATGGGGCCAAAAGGGATTCTAAAGTCGAGAAGAGATCCTAATTTGACAAAAACCCTAGATTTAGGAATGAGCAGGATGCTCTTAGCGATGATAATCTTTATGGTTTGGAGTATGAGGTTACTGATAACCTATGTACCTCTACTTATGATAAGAGTGATGTTACTTCTTTGGTTTATGAAGGTAGTGGACAAACGAGTAGGCATGTATTTGGTTTGAATGTGCATACTAATGGTAGGACTAAGTCTACTATTTTTTAATGAGACACCGGTTGTAACTTTAAATGTTAATATTGTTGATGTTCAAACAATTATTGGTAAATAAACCTCTTTAACATACGAAGCTAATGGCCATGTTGTTCCAAGTACTAGCACTGATTCTCATGGATTTTCTGGCTCAGTATTTGATAATGTGTGGGCTGGTAATGTTACTGATATGCTAAATCAAGCTGTTATTGGGTCAACACAACCTACAAGTCCTAATGCAATTGGTTTGAATTTAAATGGTGTCTCTTTTGTACCAAATATCGATAATGTGGTTGCTATTTTTTTTTTGTCGATAACGTCTCTGAAGGACATTGATGTCTTAACGAGGCGTATTGAAGCGGGTGATTGTGATGATGTTCTTGATGAGCTTAACAAGGATGAGCGGAAGGCCGATATGGATGTTATTATGGCTTTGTGTGAAAAGTTCTTGGCTGCTAGATCGGATCAAACTTCTAATATTTATGGTATTAACCTATGTGCAGGTCCTATTACTTTCGGTGAGTGTTTCATTACTAGTAATGATCCTGGTGCTAACAAGTTTACTGGTGAGACTAATTCAAATACCCAAGAGGCCAGTAATCCAAGGAGGCCTACGTTTGATTCGCCTATTGTTCAATCGGTTTCCATCAAACCAAAAGCGGGTTCGTATGTGTGAGCAGCATGTGCATCAACTTCTGATAATAAAAAGGGTAAAGCTAATTTTCGCCAATTGGAATCTAAAAACATGTGTGATGGAGTTGAATTATCTATATCGCTTAAGGTAGTTGAAACAGCATGGCGGTCTTCATCTTCGCTACATTTGTAATTTTATTTGCTTTTTGAAATTTTATTTGTCATCATCAAAAAGGGGGAGATTGTTGGTGCAACATTGACTAGGATCTCCTTTATGTTTTAACGATGAAAAATAAATGTTCGTAAACGTAAAATAACAAATGATAGCCAAAATCCGTAAAATCGAATTTGCCTATTTGGCGTGTTGGGCACGCGTCAGCGCATGGGCAACGCGCCACAAGCGAATTCCGTTTTTACGAATTTGCTTTTGTCGGATTTTCTCTTACCCGACACATGTGGAAACTTCAATAAAGGTATGTATATGATATTTGAGCATTTAGGAACACTCCAAATAAGGTTTAGACTTAGAGATGAGCAAAAATGAATCCTCCTGTTTTTCAACAAAATACCAACTCAAATCTTTTATCAAATGCCTCTAGCCAAGGCCGAAACTTCTTTCTAAACCTAGTATGATCATGTTTTCAACATACCGTTAAATAAAAGTATTCATTTGACCTTAATCATGATTTACGTTGTTCCTAATCACGTAACAGGTTTTACTTCCTAATTGGTCAAACTAAGTCAAAGGTCACTTTGCGTAAATGCATCATTTCCCTTTATGGGATATGCTTTACTTGAGATGCAAAGCACTTAGCTTGTTTGCATCTAGATATTAGTGATCAAATCCATTGTTGATTATGATGGATTAAAGTCTAAATGACTAATTCAGATTTCTCACCTCCTTACCTATAAATGTTTTATAAACTCATATGTATTCCTCACATGTACAAGATAACTTACAAACTCCCACACCCCTTCTTCAAAATCCTATAACACATCCTTCCTAATCATTTGTTCACCCTTCTTATCCAACAAATGATTTTATCATTCACACACTTTAAACACTTTCTTCTTAAACCTTCCCATAATCACACTTGCCCACTCTTTTTTTATTGGCAATATGATTATAAACCCAAATCAATCATTTGATTTCAACCTAAAAATCATCATCTTCATACTTCTCATCTTCAAACCTTCTTTATGTCTAACCTCTTCTTCACATAAACCTTCCCCAAATAATACTCCCATGAGACAACTCACATTCCCTTATATAGGATCCTCCACATCCTATCATAACATTCTCCACTACATATCCACTATTCACCTTCTTCCTCACAACATTTGAATTACACACACACATACACACATACTCTATCATCCTCACCCTTGATCAAGCCAATTTATCAATCCAAGATACCTCATTCTTTTCTATACCCTTGGATTGATTTCAAACAAACACAACAAACACACTTTCTCTTTCACTCTTGATCAAGCCACCTCATCAATCCAAGTTACCTCATTCTCTTCTCCTCATTTGTATTAAAATCAAATCTCAAACAAACACACTTCCCTCTCACAAACAAATACATCTCACTCACCAAACAAATAGACCTCTCTTATTACCTTTTATCTTGCCACTTCACCTATCCAACTTACCTCTCCTATTCACATCCTCACCTTTATTTAAACTAAGACCAAGAAGCTTTTTTCTATCACATCATGCCAACTCATGACAACTCATTCTCTCTTATCCAATATGTGCCTAAATAAATTTGAAAATCAAATTTCAGATCTTCTCCCTTTCTTTCTAAGTTAAGAATATTCTAAGAATATTCTTTTGTACCCTAACTAGCTTCTTTAAACCTTTATTTGGATCCCAACTAAGCTAGTTACACTTTGAGGAATACCCAAAATACCCTTTTCGATAATTCTTTTCTCTCTTTACAATATCGGATAAGCTTTTTAAATACTTCACAAACGTTTTTATTAAATGGCTATTTAAGTTGGTTGACTTTGAGTGTAAGAATGATTGAAAGGTCATAGCGTGAAGTACAATTAGGGGTTTAACAAGTACGGGTATTTAAAACGCCAAAATCCTAAGAAAACATTTCGGGAATCTGGCGCGCTAACGCGTGGGTAGCGCGCCACTCGCGAAATGTTCTATAAATACCCACCCTTGGCCTTTATATTCCTCACTTCTTGCAAACGTTGTTTCCTCTATTTTCTCTTCTCCTATCCTCTAAGTCTAACATCAAGTGTTCCAAACTTCTCATCTATCATTCTATTAAAGTGAACATATCTTCGCAAGAGAGCCACACAAGTACCTAATCCATACTTGTGTGTTTTATCGAGGGTCTTCTTTCTTATACCCTTTCTTTAGAATCGAGTCTCGAGGTTAGGTTAGGATTTGGTTTAACTATCTTTCATTTAATCTATCGAGTTGTAAGGGAAGTCTTGTATCCGTGGGATCAAGCCTAGATCATTGAGGATATAGTTAGGGTTTGGTAAGCTTTCAAGTGGAAGTCTTAATTGGTTATAGGTTAATTCGAATCACGGGTTCTTAGGGGTAGATTCCGAGGGCGGAATACCATAGGTAGTAACTCTTCTTTGTGGGTGCCGATCTTTGTGCATATCGGTGGAGTTAAATTATAATACGGTTTGTAGCCCACTATAAGGATTATACTAGTGGAGTATCACAGTCATGGATTTATAACTGGACATACGGAAGGACTAAACCCCCTTCCCGAACCAGTATATATCGTGGTGTATCTCTTTCTCTCTATCTACTTATTGTTCTCACCGCAAAGTAGATTAGCACACCACTTGGCTCTTTCAAGACTTGAAGTTTTATAAACTTCGAAGAAGTCAAGAAAACCGTATTCACCCCCTTACGGTTCTACAATTGGTATCAGAGCAGTTTACTCAAGTTTTCAAGCGTTAAAGCCTTCCCGAGAAGTCATTTTAAGTTGAGAACTTCTTTTATGTGTAAAACCACCAAGGAGGTTTGACATACAAGTCAAGAATTACAAGATTGATCTTCTCACTCAAGAATACGAGAAGTTCTCAATCTCTAATGGAGAAACTATTGATAGCGGCTTCACAATAATTAATGCTATTATGACTAGTCTTAAATCTCTGGATCCGGCTACTCTAGCAAGAATCATGTTAGAAAGTTTCTTCATGCTCTACCATTAAAATGGAGAGCCAAGGTGACGGCCATTGAAGAAGCCAAAGACTTGGTCACTCTTCCTCTTAACGAGCTAATTGGCAACCTTAAGGTTTATGAAATGGTCTTGGATAATGATGGGTTAGCTTCCAAGACTACTAAAGAAAATGTCAAGTCATTAGCTCTTAAAGCTAAAGTCACTAGGGAACAAACTAGTGAAGATAGTGATAGTTAAAGAGATAGTGATGAAGATGTAGATGAAAAAGAAGAAGTCGAGGCATTTAATTTAATGGCTAGGAATTTCTAAAAGGTTAACTGGTTCGGGCGCGACAATCAATTTGGTAATGCTACCAATAGGTTTGGAAGAGGCCGCGGAAATAACTTTGGTAACAAAGGTGGTGAAAGCACGAAGAAAAAAATGAGCTTGCTACAGTTGTGGAATAGAAGGCAACTTTGCTAGTGAGTGTAGAAAGACGAAGGAGAACAAGCCATTTGTAGGATGAGCATGGAGCGATAGTGAAGACGGTGACGAACATCAAAACAATGCAACAAGTCTCAAGGCAATTGACTCACAAGAGGTAGTATCCAAACCATTTAGTTCTAATTATGATTTAAATATTATTAATTTGCAAAAGGAGAATGAGGAACTCCTAAGGTTTAACAAGGATTTTACTAAAACTTTTAAAAAACTTTTAAATGAAAAACGCTATCTTGAAAATGAGAATTCAAAACTTTTAAGTAAAATCAATGATCTTAAATTTGAAGTAAAGAAACTTGCAATTAAAGAGGTGGTTGAACCTTGTGAAAAATGTGATCTACTCACTCAAAAGGTTTACTCTTTAAGATGTAATGTTTCTAAACTTCAAGATGAAGCATTGAGGTTTTCAAAATTCAAAGAGAGTAGCATTGCTTTGGACGATATGTTAAGTCGTCAAAAATTGTCCCAAGATAAGGAAGGTATTGGATTTTCTAAGAGTGATAAAACAACTTTCATAAGTCTAAATAAACCAATAGTGTTTGTAAAACAAAGTCAAAAATAAAATTCGTCAAAATAGCTTTGTTAAACCTATGCTCCTCAAACTCATTTTGCAAGCACTCGAGGTCTCCAAGCACCCATTGCAAGAGTGAATACATGAGATCATGAATATCACTCGGGCTCACACAATGGATTTGGATACACACGACCTCGAGTTGACCCTAGACCTCTTTTACCCACACTAAATATGAGACCTTCAAACTCATATAATTGAAGACCTTCTTTTTAAAACAATCATTCTTCAAAAAAAAGGAAATTTTACAATAACCAAAGGTCTTCGTATCATCAACATATCACTTTCCAAATGAGAGAAAACTTCTACCCAAATCAAAGGCTTAAAACACCTTGGAGCGTTGGACCAAACTTTCAAAACTCCCACGATTTTCAAAACAATCCTTGGTTCGCGTTCTCGAGGTACGACCTACATAAACTATGTGCTTTACTTCAAGACCCAAGAATGGTTAACTTGGGCACCATATTTTCTAACCACAACGGACCCCAGAAACAATAGGTACCACGACCTATAATTCATATTTGCTTGTAGGTATGTCTTAAATGCGATATGCTACCGGAAGATTAGATTGTGGATAGTAGTTGCACTAAGCACACAACCGGGAATAGAAGATTGTTAATTCATACAAGGCTTATGATGGTGGACATGTTGTATTTAGGAGTAACTTAAAGGGTAAGGTCATCGATTGAGGTAATATTACTCATGACTCCATTACAATTACCAATGTTGAGCATGTTTATGGTCTAGCTTTTAACTTGATTAGCGTTAGCTTTACTAAAGTAGACTGTACTATTAGTAAAAATGGTAAAAACGCTAGCTAAAGGACATAAGAGAAATGGATTATATACTTGCAAATTGGGAGATAAATCCAAACAACAAATTTGTCTTGCATCCGTGGTAGATAACTCAACGCTTTGGCATAGGAGGTTAGGTCACGCCAATATAATGTTAGTTTAAAACTTAGTTTCCAACGAGCTAGTAAGGAACCTACCAAAGTTGAGTTTTGAAAGACACTTGTGTGATACGTATGGTTTAGGAAGTCAAGGTAATGCTAACAATAGGACTAGGAATGAAGTGTCAACTACTAGGGTTTTAGAGTTGTTGTAACACCCCACTCCGATAAAGAAACCAAGAGTTACGTTATGGTGTCATATCAGAACATATAAACGCAAGCGGAAGACTTTATTAATCAAAATACCAAGTCATAAAATAAAATGACTTCCGATAGTATTAAATTTCAACAAAGTCAAATGAAAGAAATCATCAAAAGGAAAGGTCTTAAAACACAAATCCCAAATCAAAAAGGGTTCTTCTAAAGAAAAGAAAACGCGGCTGAGCTAACGCTCAGTTAACATATATAATAATAATAACGGAAATAAAATGAAGGTTTGAACGAAATGGATCCCGAGAATCTGCTAAACAAATGTCATACGAAATAATAAGCGATGATCAAGAATTAAGGATAACAAAGGAGTACCCACGAGCTCGAAACAAAAGTCTAAAGCATGCCACACGCTTAGACTACATAATCCAACATACATCGTGTCATATTATATCATATAAAATTGTACATGGGAGCTGCAGACTCCAGATGTACCCTACAAAATATGAAATGGGGTGTATTGCACACACACAACCATTTACCTGAACTGAACGAAACAAAGTACCTAGGATGCATCCATACGCTCCCTGCAAAATAAAGTTATATCCATATACACAAGCACTATAGCTAGTGTACTAACATATATAATCAAATCATAATAAGTGCACATACAAAAGGGAACGTCGTAGACTAATCACACCGCCACAGATAGCGTCATGTTATTGGTGCATCAATGACATGGTCATGGTACCTCCATGACTAGATACAAATAGCTCAGGCAAGATTAAAGCAAATATATAAGTGAACAAGTTTCAAATAATCCAAATATGGAAACGAATCTCGTAGCATATTCCAAACAAGAACCAACAGATTCATACAAACGAATATCAAATCAAATGGATTGTCAACATCAAACGAGTCATGATTACGGATAGCAACTCAAAGGAATATCAAACGAATATCAAATAGATCAAGTAGCCAAACAAAAGAGAATGAAGTGTCCTTACTAAAAGGACGGAATATTTGTACCTTAACGAATAAGCAATCGGAGAGAAATGAACACAAAAGCAAGAGATCACAACACCTTCACCGAATCTATAGAATGAGGGAGGAGTACAAGATTAAACACCAAGAACCTAAGAATACACCAAAGAATGAAGATCAATACCACACCAAGAACACCAAAACTTCAAGGATTACCCAAAACACCTAAACCTTCTTCTTGCTCGAAGCTTTTATGGAGGAATACACAAAATTATGGAGAGAATTTTTAGAGAATGATAGGAGAGGGGGCCGGTTATAAAGGGTAGATATGAGGGGGACAAAATCTTTTTTATTTTTTTAGGAGATTACCAAATATTTTCTTAAACCTTTTTACACTTCATTCCTAAAATAAGGTTAGCTTTAAAAATAAAAGATTTTCTTATAAAATCACCCCTAAAGGCCGGTCTAAATGAAAGAGGAGGAGGGACAAAATACTTTTTTTCCCTTTTTGAAACTTACACAAAATACTTGCTAAAACCTTTTTAATACTTATCTCTTAAAATAGGTTTTTAATAAAAAGAAAGTAAATATACAAAATAATCAAAATTACAAAATATTTTTTTTTTAAATATGGGCCGGCCATATATATGTACATATATAAGTTATATATATTTTTTTTTAAAACAAAATACCTTATGTTATATCTTTATAATTTTCTAAAATTATAACCTAAGGTTTATTTTCAAATACTTATAAATAAACTTTAGGTTATATTCAAAATTTCCAATATGAAATGAAATTCAAATTTTGGGTTTTACAACTCTTCCTTAAAAAGAAAATTTCGTCCTCGAAATTGAAATAGGTAGATAAATTCAAGGTTATTCAGATTACCAAAGATGACATGATTGGTATGACAAACGATAGGGGCGCGATGAACAGTCAACCAATTCATACCAAGAATAAAATCAGAAATCACTCAGTTCTAAGAGAGGCAAATTAGTAAAACAAATCTTATCATCAAAACGAAGCTGACAGTTCGGATATTCGTGGGAAGACTTTTCATATGCGTAGATATCGATAAGGTATAATTAAGTTGCGTAGGAAAGATGCTAAGGTGTTTAGTAAATGAAACAGAAACCGCAAAATGTGTTGTACCCGTATCAAATAAGACAAAAACAGCACGACCATTCAAGAAAAGAGTTCCCGAAACGGTACCTGAAGAGTTAGCCACCTGATCCTTGGTCGAAGAAAATACTCGCCCCTTAGTAGCAGGTAATTAACGAATGAAACAGCGAAGATAATTTAAAGTTAAGATCAAAAAAACGAAATGAAGTGGAACATATCAGAAGGAAGCCTAAATGTCTACCCAACTCCTACACATGTCAATAACCTATGTTTCTACAAGGGCTCAACCTGCAGCCTGATACCCATAATTGTAAACACCCCCTCTGATTAAAGAGACAAAGAGATAACGTTATGTGTCATATCAGACCTATAAACGCAAGCGAACAGACTTTATTAATCTAAATACCAAAGTCATTAAAATAAATGACTTCCACACAGTAATAAATTCCAACAAAGTCCAAATGAAAAGAAATCATCAAACAGAAAGGTCTTAAAAACACAAAACCCAATCAAAAAGGTTTCTTTTAAGGGTGGGACCCTAAAAATCTCATACTCTCCAACACTCATATCCCAGCTTCCCGCTTAAACCTGCCGCAGGAAAAAGAAAACGCGGCTGAGCTAACGCTCAGTGAACATATATAATAATAATAACGGAAATAAAACAAAGGTTTGAACGAAACGGATCCGAAATCCCTTTGCCTTAACAAATGTCATACAAATAATAAGCGAATGATCAAGAATTAAAAAGAAAACAAAAGGAGTGCCCACGAGCTAGAAACAAAAGTCTAAAGCAGGCCACACGCTTAGACTACATAATCAAAAACATAAACCTCGTATCAAAAACTAATCATATAAAATTGTACATGGGAGCTGCAGACTCCAGATGTACCCTACAAAATGTGAAATGAGGTGTATTGCACACACACATAACCATTCACCTGAACTGAACTGAACAAAGTACCTAGGATGCATCCATACGCTCCCTGCAAAACAAAGTTATATCCATATACACAAGCACTATGGCGAGTGTGCTAACATATATAATCAAATCATAATAAGTGCACATACAAAAGGTAACACCGTAGACTAATCACACCGCCACAGATAGTGTCATGCCATTGGTGCATCAATGGCATGGTCATGGTACCTCCATGACTAGATACAAATATCTCGGGCAAGATTAAAGCAAAGATATAAGTGAAAAAGTTTCAAATAATCCAAATACGGAAATGAATCTAGTAGCATATTCCAAACAAGAACCAACAGATTCATACAAACGAATATCGAATCAAACGGATTGTCAACATCAAACGAGTCATGATTACGGATAGCAACTCAAAGGAATATCAAACAAATATCAAATAGATCAAGTATCCAAACAAAAGAGAATGAAGTGTCCTTACTAAAAAGACAGAATATCTGTACCTTAACGAATAAGCAATCGGAGAGAAATGAACACAAAAGCAAGAGATCACAACACCTTCACCGAATCTATGAAATGAGAGAGGAGTACAAGATCAAACACCAAGAACCCAAGAATACACCAAAGAATGAAGATCAATACCACACCAAGAACACCAAAACTTCAAGGATTACCCAAAAAACACCTAAACCTTCTTCTTGCTCGAAGCTTCTATGGAGGAATACACAAAATTATGAAGAGAAATTTTTTAAAGAATGATGAGAGAGGGGCCCGGTTATAAAGTGTAAAGAGGAGGGGGACAAAATATTTTTATTGTTTTAGGAGATTACCAAATATTTGCTTAAACCTTTTTACACTTCATTCCTAAACTAAATTTAGCTTTAAAAATAAAAGATTTTCTTGTAAAATCACCCCTAAGGGCCGGTCTAAATGAAGGAGGAAGGGGGACAATTTTTTCCCCTTTTTGAAGATTACATAAAATACTTGCTAAAACATTTTTAATACTTATCCCTTAAAATATGTTTTTAATAAAAAAAGTAAATATACAAAATAATCAAAATTACAAAATATATATATTTTTTAAATTTGGGCCGACCATATATATGTACATATATAAGTTATATACTTTTTAAAAAAAACAAAATACCTTATGTTATATCTTTATAATTTCCCAAAATTATAACCTAAAGTTTTATTTTCAAATATTTATAAATAAACTTTAGGTTATATTCAAAATTACCAATATAAAATGAAATTCAATTTTGGGTTTTACATTTGTTACACTTAGATTTGTTTGGTCCATCTCCAATTCAAAGTTACAGAGGCGACTTCTATACCTTAACGATTGTGGATGATCACTCAAACTACACTTGGGTTGTGTTTGTAGAGTTTAATGATGATGTCTTAGAAAGTTTAAAATTTTGTGTAAAAGACTTGAAAACTTACATGATTTTTCTATTGTTATAATTGTAATAAATCATAGTAGTGAATTTGATAAAGTGCAATTTGGAAGCTTTTGTGAACAACATAGAATGTCTTATAACTTGTCGGGCCCGTTCACTTCTCAATCAAGTGAGATTGTTGAAAGAACACATCGCAAGTTAAGAAAGACGAGTCATGCTATGTTAGACGATCAATCCATTCCACAAAAGTTTTGGTGTCATGCATTAGATATGGTAACTTACATATTTAATTGGGTTTATATTAGAAAATTTATTAATAAAACACCCTACGAAATCCTTAGAAATAGGGATCCGTCATCAGAGTACTTTAGGGTCTTTGGTTGTAAAGTATTTATACTTAACGCTAAAGTACATCTCACCAAGTTCGACCCAAAGTCGTACGAAGGTGTGTTTTTAGGATACTCTCAAACTAGAAGCATACATAATGCTTAATAAGGAATCAATGAGAATTTAGGAATCTCTCAATGTGACCTTTGATGAGAGGTTGCCCGAGCCCAAGTCATCACCTTCGGTATAAGATGATAGGATCAATAAACCCATGGTTCAAGATCTCAATGGGTCACCGTCATTACAAGTTAATGTTTCGGATGAAGGCTATCCTAAGAGTCTAAAAGAAACTAAAGGTCACCCAATAGAACAAGTAATTGGTGAGTTAAATGAGAGAACACTTAGATCTAAGACAGACCAAGCTTAGGATTCTTGCATGACATTTTCCGAAGTCTAAATTGCACAAGTCTAGTTGAGGTTGTTCATGGTTGACATGCACCATAGGATATTGATTTGAGAAGTGTGAGGAGTCAAAAATAAGAATGAAAGTCTAGAGGTCGTTTGCATACCCTATTAGAGATATTTATACTCTTATAGTTTATGTGCTTATATGCTAGGACCTATGTGAAAGGCATGCAAGTTAAGCAACTTTGTTGTTTAACAAGATGAAGGATAGCCGTCAGTACATTATTCAAACTATGGTTAACATATCTTGGATTCTACATGTCAAACCTATGTGCTATGAATAAGAAATTTGCTCTACATCTTGTCAATATTGTGATAATCATCGCCTCACATGTTTAAATGTCTAAAATTGACTTATTCTCAACATTGCATGTTCCACTCCCCATGATAGACATGAAAGAATAGATAGACAAATTCGTTGACAAAATCACTTTAGATCACAACTCACCCTTGTGTTGAAAATGTTGTATGTGTGTCAACTTGTTCATTTTACGTGATGATTGCATGCTGTGTATTAGGTAGGAAAGAAAAGAACTTTATGCAAGCATACAAACTACTCACGTAGTTGAAGAGAATTCTTTTAAGACAGAATTCGGTATGGTATCGCATAACATACTGAAATACACAAAGAATAAACATAATAATATAGCTTTCTCATCTGAGAAACTATGAAATTAATTCACCATACACCATGGTGATTAACATTGTCAATGTTGACACAACACACTAATTATAAATCCGAGATATTATACTTAGCAACACTTTGCTATTGTAGAATGGATTATGTATCCAATATGTGTAAGTTATCCAAAAAGGATCGAAATACACATTGAAGTAGGTTTGATAACTTGGACTACTCATCCGAGATCCTAAGTATTTTCATTGTAATACAATGAAAATAAAGTTATCAATTCTAAAAATCTAAAATGGTGATTAAGGATCTCTACACAATAAACTACAATGGAAGTATCATGCATGGACAAACTATGTTGTATGCATGTATAATTGTCAGAACTAACTTGTGTAACTTGATCATCATATTTTAACCAAATCCTAATTTAATCTCAACTAAAATCTCAAATCACCAAGGCATAGTTATCTTCCCAATAAATTACATTTCCTTATCAAAAGGCCTAACTACCTAAACTTTAATGAATCAAAGGAACTAATGTCTAATCACCACAAGTGCTCTAGTTAAATCTAAAGTTTTATACCTAACACAAATCTCACCATTAGAAAGAATATCAAATGAATCACTAACATCACCACGACTAAAAGAATGGTGCTTCCGACAACCAAGGTAGCTTCTTCAAAGAGTGTGCTTGACGATAAGGCGTTTAAAGAATCAAGCAATGACTCAAACTTCGATGTAGACATGTACCTTAATGATGAAGAATATAATGGTGATAATGTGGTCCTTCCTCAAACTCCCAGTGAGGAAGTGAGAACTAGGATCTATAATACCAGAATTCCCCCCTCTCTAATAAGAGGGATAGGGGAAGATAAGATTTGGTATAAGATAGGGAATCCTCTAAGCCCAAATCACATTGAGCGTGGATACTCTATTTTTTGTGAAAACACAATAAGTATGATCAAATCAATTAAAGATCTTAGAGAAAAAAACAGGGATATGTTCTCCTCTGTGAATGAGGCAATAAAACTCATGCTAGCCGTGGATCTAACATGAGTTGTGTCGTTGAGAACGACATTGGAAAGGAAGAATCAAAGAACAATCTTAAGGAATAGAATACTTTGAAAGTACTTGATATGGCTATTGGCTTAAATGTTAAACTTATGTGGTTCTTAATAAAATGTGTTTTGCTTATGTGTTTATTTCCTCAAGCTTCCAACAAAAATAATTGGGATCATGAATAGCTATACATATAAAATACAAACAATATGTATATGAATATATGCAATAAATGTATCAAAGTCAACAATAATCCACATTTGTACGCATCCATGTCTCAAGGGTCTCTTAAATGGTAAGCTAACCCTTAATGGACATGAACATGTGTATATGTTTTTGCTTGTGTTGTCTTGTGTTTGCTTGTTGCTAGTTGTAGCCAAGAACACCTAGAAGGCAATGCTCCTGACCTATGGATCCCCGCCTTAAAACAAGGGGGAGCAACGATATAAGGTGAGCACGTGCAATGATATCTATTATTTCTTCTACAATGATATCAAACGAGGGAGAAGGAAAGACCAAGATCCCGCCAATGAAAGATCATGGATCCCCGCCAATGAAAGACCAAGATCCCACCTTTTTAATTTGACAAAAGGGGGAGAGAGAAAGCAAAGCAAAGGATGCCTATTACAGATGCAAAGCAAATGATGCCTACTACGGATCAAGAAAGCTAAGTAAAGGATGCTTATTACGGATTAGGAAAGCTAGTATAGCTAGCCATTATAAAGCAAAGAAGAACAATAGCGCACATGGGAGTAGATATAGTTATTTATGGCTCAAAAGGTGAAGACAATATTCAAGCTTCACTAAATTACAAGGCCAAGATCAAGACGCAAACTTCATCAACGACGGTCTTCATCTTCGCTACATTCGTAATTTTATTTGCTTTTCGAAATTTTATCTGTCATCGTCAAAAAAGGGGAGATTGTTGATGCAACATTAATGACTAGGATCTCCTTTATGTTTTAACGATAACAAATAAATGTTCGCAAAATGTAAAATCACAAACGATATCCAAAATTCATAAAACCGGATTTGCTTGTCTGGCGCGCTCATTACGCGTCAGCGCGTGGGGAGCGCGCCACAGACTAATTCTGTTTTTATGGATTTGCTTTTGTCGGCTTTCCTCTTACCTCACACATGTGGAAACTTTAATAAAGGTATGTATATGATATCTGAGCATTTAGGAACACTCCAAATAAGGTTTAGACTTAGAGATGAGCAAAAATGAATCCTCCTGTTTTTAACAAAACGCCAACTCAAATCTTTTATCAAGCGCATCTAGACAAGGCCAAAACTTCTTTCTAAACCTAGTATGATCATGTTTTCAACATACTATTAAATAAAAGTATTCATTTGACCTTAATCCGGATTTACCTTGTTCCTAATCACATAACAGGTTTTACTCTATAATAGGTCAAACTAAGTCAAAGGTCACTTTGCGTAAATGCATCCTTTCCCATTATGGGATATGCTTTACTTGAGATGCAAAACACTTAGCTTGTTTGCATCAAGATGATTAGTGATCAAATCCATTGTTGATTATGATGGATTAAAGTCTAAATGACTACTTGAGTTTGTGGTATTTTGAGGTTCATCATACTTTGAGTTTTCTCACCTCCTTACCTATAAATGTTTTACAAACTCACATGTATTCCTCACATGTATAAGATGACATACAAATTCATAGACTCCTTCTACACAATCCTACAACACATCCTTCCTAATCATTTGTTCACCCTTCTTATCCAACAAATGATTTCATCATTCACACAATCCAAACACTTTCTTCTTAAACCTTCCCATAATCACACTTGCCCATTCTTTTCTTTCTTGTTGGCAATGTGATTATAAACCCAAATTAATCCTTTAATTCCATCCTAAACATCATCATCTTCATAATTCTCATCTTCAAACCTTCTTCATGCCTAACCTCCTCTTCACATAAACCTTCCCCAAATAACACCCACTTGGGACAACTCACATTCCCTTATACAATGTACTCTCTTTGTACATGTTGTACCTTTTGTTACCATCATTCCCAACATAGGCTCCTCCACGTCCCATCAAAACATTCTCCACCACATATCTACTCTTCACATTCTTCCTTATAACATTTGAATTACACACACACACACTATTATCCTCGCCCTTGATCAACCAATTCATCAATCCAAGATACCTCGTTCTTTTCTCCACCCTTAGATTGATTTCAAACAACCACAACAAACATACTTTCTCTATCACCCTTGACCAAACCACCTCATCAATTCAAGTTACCTCATTCTCCTTTCCTCCCTTAGATTGAATTCAAATCTCAAACAAACATACTTCCCTCTCACAAACAAACACATCTAACTCACCAAATAAACACCTCTCTCTTATCCCCCTTGATCTTGCCACTTTACCTATCTAAATTACCTATCCCATTTACATTTTCACCTTTTATTTCAAACTAAGATCAAGAAGCTCATTTTCTATCACATCATGCCAACTCATGACAACTCATTCACGACTCACTCTCTCTTATCCAACATGTGCCTAAATGAATTTGAAATTCAAATTTCAAATCTTTCCACCTTTTTCTCCAAGTTAAGATTATTCCAAGAATATTCTCTTGTACCCTAACTAGATTCTTTAAACCTTTAATTGGATCCCAACTAAGCTAGTTACACTTTGAGGAATACCTAAAATACCCCTTTCTGATATTTTGTTTCTCTCTTTACAATATCAGATAAGCCAAAGGCTTTTAAATACTTCACAAACATTTTTATCAAATGGCTATTTGAGTTGGTTGACCTTGAGTGTAAGAATGATTAAAGATCATAACGTGAAGTACAATTGGGGGTTTAACAAGTGCAGGTATTTAAAACGCCATAATCCCAAAGAAAGAATCTAGTGCGCTGGCCACGCGCTGACAGGTGGGCAGCGCGCCACTCACGAAATGTTTTCCCACATTTAGGATTCTTGGCATATAAGTACCCACCCTTGGCCTTTGTATTCCTCACCTCTTGCAAACATTCTCTCCTCTATTTTCTCTTCTCCTATCCTCTAAGTCTAACATCAAGTGTTCCAAACTTCTCATCTATCATTCTATTAAAGTGAACACATCTCTGCAAGAGAGCCACACAAGTACCTAATCCATACTTGTGTGTTTTGTCGAGGGTCTTTTTTCTTATACCCTTTCTTTAGAATCGAGTCTCTAGGTTAGGTTAAGAATTGGTTCAACTATCTTTCATTCAATCTATCGAGTTGTTAGGGAAGTCTTGTATGTGTGGGATCAAGCCTAGATCATTAGGGATCTAGTTGGGGTTTAGTAAACCTCCAAGGGGAATTCTTAATTGGTTACAGACTTATAGGTTAATTCGAATCATGGGTTCTTAGGGGTGTATTCCGAGGGCGGAATACCGTATGTAGTAACTCTTCCATATGAGAGCCGATCTTTGTGCATATCGGTGGAGGTAAATTCTAATACGGTTTGTAGTCCCCCATAAGGATTATACTAGTAGATTATCAGAGTCGTGGATTAACAACTCGACGTACGGAAGGACTAAACCCCCTTTCCTGAACCAATATATATCGGTGTATCTCTCTTTATCTCTATCTACTTATTGTTCTCACCGCAAAGTAGATTAGCACACCATAAGGGTGAGCATCGGTTAAAAACCGAACCGAACCAAAAACCGAGTTTGAGGAAAAACATGAACGGAAACCGATCCGAAGTTTACATAGAAAAACCAAAACCGAACCGAACCGACAAAAACAGAACTGAATAGATAGTTTAGACGTATTTTTATTGGTTTTAACCGGAACCAAACCAAAACCAAACCGAACCAACAAAACCGAAAACTATAAATATACAAAACCGAAAACTAAACTAAAAATGGTCGGTTTGGTTTCGATCGGTTCGACTCGGCTCAATTTGTCGATTCGTTTTGGTTTTTGGTTGGTTTTGTTCAGCCCTAGCACACCACTCGGCTCTTTCAAGACTTGAATATTTTAAACTTTGAAGAAGTCAAGAAAACCATATGCACCTCCTCTACGGTTCTACACGTTCAAAATTATTGGGAAAAAATGGCTTAACTGGAATAATGATGAACTCCAAAGGCTTTTTCTTTTTCAAATTTAATACAAGTAAGGGCTGGAGGATGTTCTAGAGATGAGGACTTGGATGATTCATAATAGCCCTATTATTCTTAAGAAATAGATTATTAATACAAGTCTATTGAAGGAAGAATTAACTCATATTCCGATATGGGTTAAGATTCATGACATTCCTTTACAGGTATTCTTAGAGGATGGTATAAGTCTCATTGCAACTAAAATTGGTAAGCCTATCATGCTTGATTCTTATACCAGCTTTATGTGTATTGATTCTTAGGGAAGGAGCAGCTTTGCTCGATGTTTGATTGAGATCAAGGATGATGATGTCCTTAAAGAGATTATTACCATGGATATTTTGTTGTTGGATGGCTCTGGATTTTCTAAGGAGACAGTTCGTGTGAAATATGAGTGACAGCCACCGCGTTGTGAGCAGTGTAAAATTTTTGGTCATGTTCATGATCAATGTCCTAAGAATATAACGGTTACTCCTATTGTTGAAAAGTATAATGATGGTTTCTAAACGGTGGTTAACAGAAAGAAGAATGGTAAATCGGGTTGCAATAGTAATTCTACTAACCGTAATGGTGTTAACATTAGTGGGCAATTAGTTAAGTCGAATGTTAAGTATGTGCCTAAGGCTGCGGTTAATGTGCCAAAGACAAGAGCTTCTAATGTGGTAAATACATCTAAAACTGGTTCGTCTAATGCTCCTACCATTATGAAGAATAAGCCACCTAAGGCAAGTGTTTTACCTGCATCCTCAAGTGGTAGTCCGAATGGTATGAATGGTGGTATTACTTTAAATATTCCCGCTTCCAACCCTTATGTTGCTTTGAATGAGGAAAGTGAGGAGGATGTTGAAAATGTTTTTGATAAATCTATTAATTTGTTAAGTAGTGCAAAAACAAGGACATGTACTTCTACCTACACAGTTTCTGATGGTTAGCCTCTTGATGTTGCAGTTGCTTTATGAGAAGATTTCTATGTTTCCAAGTATTCCTTGTTTAGTTGTTGTCTTGTTGGTTGTTCATTGTCTCTAGTTTCAATTTTGTAGTTTGTTAAGCGTTTAGCTTGAGTTAATGTGGTACTTTAATTACATTCTATTTGCACTTAACTTTTTCGGTTTTAATATACTATTTGTAGTTTGGGTAGCGGGTGTGAATAACGATATTAATGTTTTATATAATTCTCTGTTATTTAACGATCTTCTTGTTGACATTGCCCTTATAGCTCCGTTTGAGGTAAATGGAGTTGGGTTTGTAAAGGGACATTACTTAGCCGACGAGATTTACCCACAGTGGGTAACTTCCGTCAAATTGTTTTTGGTCGCACAAGACGAGAAACATGGTTAGTTTAAAAGGCGAAAATAAAGTGCACGAAAGGATGTCGTACATGCTTTGGGGAATGATACAACAACCGACACGTCAATACCATGTCAACAAGATACGCAGAATCATGTATTCTTGCATCATAATGCATAATATGATTTTAAAAGGTCAAGAGTTTGCGATATGTGAGTTCAACGAGATGTTTATTCATTCGGGACCAAATATGCAACGTACGTGGATCGAAAGATGCAAAGTCCAACGTCGAAAGGCAAAAGAATTACGGGACAAAGAAACGCATCTTAGTCTTCAACGAAACATTGTGGAGCATATTTGGCGACAACATCAAGATCAACAAGAAGAATTTTAGTCGTTTAGGCGTATGTTTTTTCGCATTTTTTATAACTTTTTTGTATGTTTTTTAAATTTCTGTATGTTTTTTAAGTATTGTAATTGGTATTTTTATTTAATATATGAAATATTTAGTTTGTATGAATAAACTGTAACATTTCTCAATTTCAGGTCATTTTACGACTCCTATTATTTGTCACTAATTATTTTGGTCCGATACGCGTTTACTTTTAAATATTTACTTTTTAGCTAAATCGCGTAGACTATAAATAACCAATTAATGTAAACGGTCACCAAATAAATTAAGGTCTACATCAATCAAGTAATATATATAATTATTAAGAAGATAATTATGTACTTTGAGTATTCTATTTTTATTGGTCACGTAAAAATGCTACGTTTCGCAATGAAATACATTTGGACATACCCCGAAAATACCTAGACTTACCTAGACTCAAACCAATACCCACTTTTA
>BQNB010087221.1:0-27975 GCA_026074375.1 Tanacetum coccineum
TTTAATTTTCAGTTTGTATTTTTCTTTACTTTTAAGCATTTTCTTTTAAGCTTTTCAAATCTGTTTTCATTCACTTGTACCATTGTTATTTCAGCTTGTACTTTTTACTTTTGATCAATAAAATCCTAATCTCAGTTTCCTTGTTCTTTGATTTCAATTTTAAGCAACCTTTACTTCATAAGCTCTCATAAGCTCTTTTGAGCTTAAACTGTTTTTAAGCTCAATTTCAGTCAAATTCTAGTTAAAAGTATCTCTTTCACTCTTTTTGTTCATTCATAAGCCAGACATGATCACTTGAGGTAATTTGATTCTCTTTGGAAGCTTGGAAGCATTTGGAGAAATAACTCTTAAAAGTTATGAGCCTTTTAAGCTGGTTTAGAGGCTAAGGAGCCGTTAGAATTTGATTTAAAGCTTCCTTATTCAAAAGAGCAGCCTAGTAGCCCTGAGACTACAAGTCAAGGTTCATTTCTTATTTTCATTAGTATAAACGTAGCTTAATCCAATTTGCTTATTAGTTTTCATTTGGTGTTCAATATAGGCTTAATCAGCTTGGATTAGTTGTTTTTTTTTATCTGTTTTGAGATTTCATTTCTTAGATTTGTGAATCTTTTCATTTCTAAAAACTGTGATTAAAGTAGTAATATCTAGCTGAGAAACTAGCATTTTTCTCTTAATAAGCTCAGTATTTTAGTTCTTAAATAGCTTAAGTAGATCAGTAATAATAGAAGTAGATATAAGGAATTTAGTTGTTTAGCTTTTAAATAGATTTGATACATAAAAGATAACAGTTTTAGTTAATTACTATGTTTGTATAAGTGTTTTGACTTATAAAAGTCAACTAAAATTGATCAATTACTGTCATTAAAATGTGTTTTTCAAAGAGATTAAGATGTCAAAAGTTTTTAGAAGTTAGATTGCATTTTCCAGAATTTTGTGGCTTATAATAACAAGCTCAGCACCAGGCAATCTTTTCCATATTTTTGCCTTTGAAATCTTAGGCCAAAGCCCTTAAGGTTTGTTTCTTACTTACTTTGTGGTTAAACATACTTAGCTAGTGTTCTTAGTTTCATAATGTCAAAAGATTGAAACCTGCAAAGGTAAACTAGCAGTAAATTCCATTTACATCAGCAGTACTAACCTCTTGTTAGTACTGCTGAGTTCAAGCTACAAGCTTAGTTAGAAATTCTTAAACTTAGGAGCTCATTTTCTAGTATATTTAAGCTTAGCCATAGTATAATGCAGATTAGGAATTATCTTTAACTTTACAGCTTATCACCTTGACTACGCAAAAACTAACCCTTTTAAACGTGTATCAATATAAACAAATATAAACACAACACAAAGATGATCAGAATCACGCGAGACCAATAAAACCGGAAGCAGTGTAGAGTGTTCCCGGGTCGTTATGTCCCAACGAGGCTAGAAATGGAAAATCGAAAGACGATTGATGATTTGTGTTTGAAAATGACAAGGATGAGGATTGGACACCAAACTTTAATAAGCAAATGCACATAAAAGAAAGGCAAAGAAAATAAGCTGGAACAAGAATCGAAACTAGAAAAGGCAAAAACACTTAAAACTTCTACAATAAGACACAAATAAGCTGAAATAAACTTAAGACAAATCAAATAAGCTAAACTAACTCTAAATAAACAAATACAAAAAGCAATTAAGCTAAATTAAACAAGATAAACACAACAGTACTAACAGTTTTAACTACCAGTACTAACTTGGAGTTAGTACTGCTAGGCTAACAAGACTTAAAGAAATAATAAATAAGCAAACAAGCTAAAACAGAAGTTCACCTAACCTTAATAAGCACTTAGTAATTGGAATAAGCAACTAGAATAAACTAAAATGATAAATAAGCTAAAAAGCTACAAACTGATACACTATTGAAAATACTTTGAAAATACTTTGAAAAGGAAAATAAACTTAAATAAGCTTATCCCTAAAGAAAGTAAAGGAAAATGGTTTAATCTACTCTAAAAGGCTAAGGAAATCTTAAATAAGCAGAAATTATAAGCTGATAAGCTAAGTTGAGCAACCAGTACTAACAGCTAAGACTATAAATAAGCAAACAGTAAAGGAAAATGGTTTAATCTACTCTAAAAAGCTAAGGAAATCTTAAATAAGCAGAAATAATAAGCTGATAAGCTAAGTTGAACAACCAGTACTAACAGTTAAGACTAACAGTACTAACTTGGAGTTAGTACTGGTAGTGTTAAGTTAGTGCTGTTCCAAAAAGTGAACTACCAGTACTAACTTAGAGTTAGTACTGCTAGTGTAGAGTTAGTACTGTTCCTAAAATGAACTAGCAGTACTAACTTGGAGTTAGTACTGCTTGTTCAAAACAGCCTTTAACATTTCCAAAAATCATTTTTTATTTCCAACTAATTAAAAACAGATTATCAAATAACAAAATAAAACACTTATAAGCAATTTTCAATCAATAATAAGCACTTAAATAAGCATGAATTAGTCTAGCAGTATAAACTTAAAACCAACAGTTGTATTAAATAAACTAGCAGTTCTGCAATAGATAAGTAAAGTAAGAAAAAGAGAGACTTACTACACCCTTGCTCAAAACAGGGTCAAACAATGAATCTACAAGCTCTAGCTTGCATAGAACAAGCTAGTGAGAGTCCATAAGCCCATCCAGAACTGGCTTATCATCCATAACATAAGCTGTGGTATATTTGAGAGTGATATTTGTGATTTTTCTTTTAACTACTTAACTTTTTTATCTTACTGAATGAAAACAGCTTATAAGTAAGCTGTGGTGAGAGCTTTTGGAAAACAAAACAATATGATTATGAAACTTAACACTGGTATTGTAAACTGACTTAAAAACTTCAAACTTGCATTAATCTTGAAAATGTTACAAAGCTGAAAGTAAAAAGCTGTAAATGACTTTGAAATTTAAACTTAAGATTAAAAATTAATTAGTTACTAAAAACTAAAAACTAGATTACTAACTAGATGCCTCAAAGGCTTACAAAAAGCTCTATTTATATCCGAAGTCTTGGACTTGCAGCTTGGACTTCTTTGTAGAGATAAAACCAAGTGTGCTACTTGTGTGAGGTAAGTCAAAATCAAATCCCAGCCTTTGATTTCTTTTGAGCTTCTTTGGAGACAATCTCAGCCATCGAAGTGCTTTGGGAATGGAGAGGGATTGCCAACATGGACTTTATAAAGCTGGGGGGAAAAAGTAGGGTGGATGAAATGATTTGGTAGGATGTTGAGTGATTTTGCAGGAGAAGTATGGGAGCAAAACAGGATGCGGGCTGGTTTTGGTATTGGCGGGAGAAAAGTTTTATACAAGTTGGGTTGTGACAGAGAGAGGTTGAAGATGATTAAGGGAATGTTTGGTTTGTGTACAAGAAAAGCCCCTCCACATCTTTCATTCGTTCATTCTCTTTTTACCTTTCTTTCTTTGATAAATGAAGTTCCCAAATTGGCATAATCAGCCACTTTCCTTTTTTTTTTATTTCCTTAAATACTATAACTTATGGGTTTGGCATTTTTGACCCTCAAGTTATATTTTTCTTTGCTTTTTCTTATCGGAGTTGACTGATTGATTGGGGCTTCGTATTCACACACTTTTCCATCCGTGTTGGTTTTGTCGCTTTTGCTTGGTTTTTTCATCCTTTTTGTGAGATTATCCGTTCCTGCACAACACAATTAGCAAAACAAGCATATATTTGGCATTTTGAGTCCGTTTTTGGTTATTTTAGCTCGTTTTTAAAGGTAAAAGGTATGTGTGATTAAGCACATACCAAGCACCAGTGTCGTTTTTTAAGAAGAGGAGCATGGAGTTCATTTGAAGTTAGTGTTAGAATTATTGAGGAAAGAGAAGTTGTATGTTAAGGTTGCTAGTGTGAGGCAGTAAAGAATTCAAAAGTACCTATGACACCATCTAAGATATGATTATTCTTAGGATTGGCAGGTTACTTACCTACGTTTCATCGCAAACTTTTCTAAGATTGTTAAACCCCATACTTCCCTAACTGAGAGGAATCAAAAGTATGAGTGGGGCACAGAACGAGAAGATGCTTTCTAGACTTTGAAGAATGATTTATGTGGCACTTCGATTAATCGAATGTAGTGGTTGATGCGTTAAGTAGAAAGGAACGAGTGAAACCTAGACGTGTTTGAGCGATGGCTATGACCATTCAGTATGGAGTAAGAGGAATGAAATTGGCAGCCCAAAGTGAGGCGTTCAAGCAAGAGAACGTACTCGCAGAAAGGCTTCATGGCTTAGATTGACATATGGAAAAGAAGGAGGACGAGAGTTTGTACTTTATGGATCGTATATGAGTTCTGTTAGTAGGGAATGATGAGAACGGTAGTAATGGATGAGGCTCATGCATCAAGGTACTTGGTACATCCGGGAGCGGATAAGACGTACTATAACCTTGGAGACATGTATTTGTAGCCACGTGTAGAAAAGGATATAGTTACCTATGTTAGCAATTGTTGGATTTGTTTAAGAGTTGAAAGCTGTGATGTCAAAGACTTTTGGCTTGCTGCAATACTTGAGTGAAAATGAGATAGAATCACCATGGATTTTATTAGTAAATTTCCAAGGTCAAAGTAGTGAGTATGATGTGATTTGGGTGATGGTCGATAGACTGACCAAGTTGGCTCATCTTCTAGCTATACAAGAAGATTTTAAGATGTGAAGTTGTCAAGGATTTATATTGATGAGATAATAGCAAGGAATGGAATTCTAGTGAAAATCAACTCAGATTGAGATGGATGATTTACCTCGTGGTTTTGGCAGACGTTACAGAAAGTGTTTGAGACGCGATTGGATTTGAGTACTGCTTAACATCCTCAGGCGGATGGATAAAGTGAATGTATGAGTCAGACTTTAGAGGATATGCTTAGGGCATGTGTGATTGATTTTGGTGGTAGCTGGGATGTTCATCTACCATTGGCTGAATTTTCATACAACAATAGCTATCGTTCGAGCATAAGATGTGCTCCGTTTGAAGCATTGTATGGAAGGAAGTGTAGGTCGCCTGTTTTATGGGCTGAGGTTGGGGAAAGTAGTTTGATTGGACCTGAGTTGGTTCAAGAGACGACTGATAAAGTGGTGTTGATAAAAGAGAAGTTCAAAGCGGCGAGAGACCGTCAAAAGAGTTATGCTGATAATAGTCGCAAACCGTTGGAGTTTGAGGTTGGAAATCGTGAATTGTTAAAGGTGACGCCATGGAAGGGCGTAGTTCGAAAGGTAAGTTAGTACCGAGGTGTGATCCTTGAAAGGATTGGTCCTGTAGTCTATCGGTTGAGATTGCCTGAAGAATTGAGTGGAGTACATGACACGTTTCATGTGTCAAACCTAAAGAAGTGTTTGGCGGATGCTAGTTTGCATGTGCCATTGGACGAGATTAAGGTTGACAAAACTCTTCGTTTTGTTGAGGAACCTGTAGAGATTAGTGACCGTGAAGTTAAGAGGTTAAAATGTAGCAGAATGGTGGTAGTTAAGGTCCATTTGGGCTCGAAGCGAGGTCTTTAGGACTTCAGGTAAACTGATGTATCCACACTTGTTCGTTGAGCAAGGGATCATTGGGAGTTTTAGTTAAAGTTGGGTACGTAAGGTTTCTTGTAGACCTTAGTATGCCCTTAGATGTGTTTGTGTGATTTTGGTTAAAGTTATTTGTCGAGCCGATTCTTCAAAAACATTAGGCTTTGTAACGACTTATAACTTGGTTTTAAGACAGTTCTTGTTTGATGAGTTGCGAGACCGGGTTGTAAATGAAGTTGTTACGCAACTTAAGGTTTTTGACGAGTCTCCTCGATGATGGGCGAGGTTCAGGTAGTTGGATGTTTCTTTTCGTTCGGAGCGGTTATGCTGCTATGCATACCCTTTTGTGGGCAGGCAAAATTATTAACAGTAAGATACTTGTAAAAGTTCGTTGGAATTCTAAGCGTGGTCCTGAGTTCACTTAGGAGCGCAAAGATTATATGAAGTCTAAGTATCCTCAGTTGTTTGTTGGTCGAGCTGATGAATCGGCTAGTTAAATCTTGGGACGAGATTTCCTAAAGGAGGGGATACTGTGACAACCATGACTTGAGCAGGTTAGTCAAACTGTTAGCGTTGACTTATGTATCTGTTGCAAGGTATGGTGTATGTGATTATATGAGTTTATGTGTGTTTATATGTGTTTATGTGGGAATTGGTAATCAATCTATTGAGTGTGATCATCTCAATGAGATTGGAATGGTGGAGAATTTGGTTGAATTCCTTTCGTTCACTTTTGGTGACAAGGAAATGATTTTGGTGATTTAAACGTTTTCGTGATTTATCGTGTATGTATTATTACGTATATGTAATTATGTGATAGTAATATTAGAATTTTATGGATTTTAATAGTTAGAATAAGAAAGAAATATAAATTTCTATTTTTGGAAAGTTAGGTTTAATCAAAATGAAAAGTAGTTTATTTTAAAAGTCTAGTAAATTGCGTTTACGCGAAAAGGTATGCGCAAATAAGCTTAGATTTTTATAAAAACTTAGGGTAATGTTAGTAAATATGTAATTAATAAATAAATAAATAAAAATAAAAAATATATATAAATAGGGTGTAGGCCGGCTAGGAAAGAAAAAAAGAAAAAAAATAAAGCCCAATCCTACTACAACTCTAATTAGGAAATTATCTACACTATATATATAAAATAAAAGAACCCAAAAATGAAATTTCCTCCTCCCTATTGAAGGTTCGGTCGACCACAAGAAGAAAAGAAGAAAAAAAATTAGGGTTTTGTTCTTGTGAAGAGAAATCAAGGTTTAGGTATGTTTTAATTAATCTTTTGTTAATTATTAATCTTTAATCATGTAATAATTATTATGATGGAATTAGGGTTTTATAAAATCTGTAAATTAATGATGTTTAATCATATTGCAATAATTAGGGTTTAATTAGGATCATATGGGTGTATTCGTTAGGGTTTAGATCGCGTTAAAACTTGATTTAGATTAGGGCAGAATTTAGGGTTGTGTTGTTCGGCTGATATCTCAATGATGGGAATAGATTTTGTTAAGTTTCTGGTGTCTATGATGTAGCTCAGAGAGTCTAGTTTCTAGAACATCTGGCCTCGAAAGTTTTTAAGGTCGGGAAGTCATTCAAATGTTGGTTACGAGAAAAGTTGTCAAAGCAGTAAATTCGGGTCAGATTTAGGTCAGATTACGAGGTGTAAAACCCCCACTTAAAATTTGAATTAGGATTATCCAACCTACAGGAGTTTATTTCTATGTGTCTATTAAAAATCCCCCAAAGGAGAGCTTCTGATTTGGAGTCTAAGTATGGTTTTTAGGTCCAAACTTTTTAGTGTGCGATCAGATCCGAAACTGAGTAGTTAAAAGTTTGATTTTATTTGGGGCACTTAAGAGTGGAAATAAATTAGTGGAAAAATCATGGAGTTAGTAGACTCATGGTATTGAACCTGTGATTTTTGGTAAAATTTATAAATCTCAGTAGGTATGGTTTAGAAAATGGTAAAGTGAGGTCAAAATTCTGCGTTTTCGGGTAAATTGTAAGACTTTGGAAAAGTGTGTAAACATGTTGGTTAAGGTTGGGCATGGTGTCGTGGTAACCCATGAGGGTAATTAAACACCTTAGACATCCATCATATGATTGTTACAAGGATAATCCAATTGGCTTAGGTCGCATGGTAACAGGGTGTTTGTTTTGATTGTTAGTTATTTTGTGCTAGTGTTTGTGGGAAAGCTGCAAAGGCATCAGGTGGTTTCATAGCCCTTTTTCTTATGTTCTCTTGTGGTGAAACTTGATGCAATGAGTATTAAAAGTTTTAGTTTACTTGTGATAATGTGTTTTGTAAATGAGGCCATGGACTTATACGTGACTATTGTATGTTATTGTGCTACTTGCTATTGTGATATGGATCATGGGACACGTTCCGTTCCCTTGTTTGTTGTGCTTGAGCGTGACCGTCTCAAGGTATTGTTGGATTGTTAGTGATGAGTGTGACCGTATCATTGCATGTGTATGTTGTTGGAAAGTCTTCGCTTACTTTATGGGTAATATCCTTGGAGGTGATCAACTCCTTGTGATATTGTGTGGATACAGTACCAAAAGTCTGGAATTGGGGACATCATTCCTCTCCATGACTATGTTGTTTGTGGATCGTTGGATACGTTCCATTCCCTTGTTGAGATGTTGTAGCAGTGACGTCTCTACATGGTTTGATTGTGATTGATGATTAGCTTTATGATAGTTCGTTGTATGTCCTGCTATGCTATGTTTTATTTATTACAGTAATTACAAAGCGAGTTATTGACGTGTCTTAAACCTATGACTCTCACCAACATTATGTTGACGTTTAAGCATCATTTTCAGGTGAGCATCATGGAAATAAAATAGAGAGAAGTGGCTAGATAGAGACCTTAGGTTGCATTGCGGAGTTTCTCCCTTAGTTTATGTTTTGCATTGTTTGGATGATTAAATGATTGGTTATTGAATTGCTTAGGTGTTGAATGTCTCTATATTGGAGAGAACCTCCTTTTCTTCAATATAAGCCGCCTTTGAATTTATCGATTTGTTTTAGGTATTTTCATGACATTTTGTGTCTATGTTTTGTTTATTTCATGCATATTAGTTTCTCTATATAGACACCATTGTGTTGTGATGATATCTATTCTCGTTACGCTCATACTGTTTCGCCTTGGCGGGGTGTGACAGTGACAAAGACCATACATACACATCCGTAACGACGGAATAGACACATATGACTGCATTCAAAACTTAAATCGAACAAGCTAAAGGCATCAATTATCTTGGGTATCAAAGGTGGATACCCGAATATTCTAAAGCTTTAAATTTCTCACAATTTAGTGGACTGGGTTGTGCTAGCTATAATGTCAATCCGGTTGGATTTACCTTACTAAGAGCAATTTTTATATTTTGAAAGCATATATCTATTATGTTTTTTTGGTAGGGCAAACATGGAGGGTTATGATTAATTTTCCTATTTGGCTCCCCTCCACACTTAAGTTGAACATTGCCCTCAATGTGATAACTGATAATAGAGATAAAATAGGGAAAATTAAGGAAAACGGTACTCCCCGGGGCATAGAGAAATATATGGTTGCAGTAGAGCTATCCTTGAGCATACTTCATAATTTTTCATATCATAAAAAGTAAATACAAAAAAGCACACAAAAGGAAAATATTTTTGTTGTTTTTTTATATTAGAAAATAAAATAAAGGATATGAATGGAAGAATGGAGGAGGGACTCCTCCACACTTAAGTGAAGCACGGGTTGCCTCCCGAGAAGCGCTTAATTTTTAAGAGAGTCGTTAGCTAGACTCAAACTTGGTGAGTCATTCTTTGAGAAAGAAGGGAGTGATTGCTTCCTTTTAGTCATTATAATCTTCTTCTTCATGATATAGTTTGAGTCGATGGCCATTAACAATAAATTTTTTTCCATCTTTTCCATAGAGTTCAACATATCTGGATGGATATTGATGTTTTACTATGTATGGTCCTAGCCAACGAGATCTGAGTTTTGGCTGTTTGAATTTATACTTTGAGTGAAAGAGCAGAACCTTGTTTCCATGTTTGAATTCTTTTCTCATTCTCAGTTTTCTATCATGCCAGACTTTGGTTCTTGCTTTGTATAATCGAGAGTTTTCATAGGCTTGATGTCTAAGTTCATCTAATTCGTGTAACTGAAACATTCGTTTTCACCAGCAGCGATGAGATATGGATTACAATTCTTCAAGGCCCAGTACGCACAGTGTTCGGTTTCAAATGGTAAGTGGCAGTTCTTTCCATATATTAGTTTGTAGGGTGTGGTACCGGTAGGTGTTTTATAAGCAGTGTGAAAAGCCCATAGAGCGTCATCAAGTTTTCTTGACCAAATAGCAGGATTGTCTTTAACAGTCTTTTCAAGAATTCTTTTAAGAGCTCTGTTTGTGTTTTCAACTTGACCACTAGTTTAAGGGTGATATGATGTAGAGAAACGGTGGTTAACTCCTTATCTTTTTATAGTCATTTCTATTATTTTGTTGCAGAAGTGAGTACCTTGGTCGCTGATTAGAGCTTTAGGCATTCCAAAATGGTAGAATAGTTTCTTTAAGAAAGTGATAACCACTCGAGCATCATTAGTTGGTAAAGCTTGAGCTTCTGCCCATTTAGATACGTAATCAATAGCGACAAGAATGTATTCAAATTTATGCGATTTTAGGAATGGTCCCATAAAGTCAATACCTCATACATCAAAAATTTCACATACTTGAATGTTGGTTAAGGGCATCTCATCACGTTTTGATATATTTCCCGTTTTTTGGGATGCTTCGCAAAGGCGAACTAGAATATGAGCTTCTTTTATGATTGTCGGCCAGTAAAATCCTGAATCTGGGACCTTTTTAGCAGTTACATTTAGTCCATAATGTCCACTAGTTGGTTCGTGGTAACATTGATCTAAAATTGTTCGGGTTTCTGGTCTGAATACACAGCGTCTGATCATTCCGTCAGAACATAGTTTGAAGAGATAGGGTTCCTCCCAGAAGTAGTATTTGAGGTTAGAGAAGAATTTGTTCTTTTGCTGGTACGTCATCCCTTTTGGTATAATATCAGCTACTAAATAGTTTGCAAAGTCTGTGAACCATGGTTCATCTTTGGTGTTAATTCCCATAAGGGTTTCTCCAGGAAAGTTGTCATCAACATAAATATCATCACTTGACTCGTCATTTTCAATTCGGGACAAGTGGTCAGCTGCGACATTTTCTATACCTTTTCTATCCTTGATTTCTATGTCAAATTCTTATAAGAGTAGTATCTAACGAATAAGGTGTGGTTTAGCATCTTGTTTCTTGAATAAATGCTTTAGAGCTGAATTATCGGTGTGAACAATAGTTTTTGATAGAATAAGATAGGATCTGAATTTGTCTAATAGCAAAAAACAACAGCCATAAGTATTATATTTCAGTTAAGATGTATTTTATTGAGCGGGATTAAAGATTTTAGCTGCGAAGTAAGATCGGGTAAGAAGCTATGTTACCATCACCTTTTGACCTAAGACAAGCTCCAACTACGCAATCACTTGCAACATACATAACGTTCAACGGAAGATAAAACAGAATATTCTAGTTTGGACTTACGATCATAGGAGCATATGTAAGTTTCTCTTTTAATAATTTGAATTCTTTTTGACATTCATCGTTGAATTCAAATGGAGTATCTTTTTCAAGCAGCTTAGTTAGAGGACGGGAAATTTTTGAGAAATATTTAATGAAACGTTAGTAAAAACCGGCATGTCCAAGAAAGCTTCTAACACCCTTAATGTTAGTAGGGGGTGGAAGTTTTGAGGTTATGTTGATTTTTGCTTCGTCAACTTCAAGTCCTGCGTTAGACACCTTGTGTCCAAGCATAATTCCTTCTTTAACCATGAAGTGACATTTTTCCCAATTAAGGATAAGATGAGCATCTTTACAACGCTGGAGCATTTTATCGAGGTTGTTTAGGCATTTGTCGAAAGAGTCTCCAAAGACGGAGAAATCATCCATGAACACTTTAACGGATTCTTCGATCATGTCGTGAAAGATCGCCAACATGCATCTCTAAAATGTAGTTGGGGCATTGTATAGCCCGAAAAGCATTCGCCTATAAGTGTATGTTCCGAAAGGACATGTGAATGTTGTTTTTTCTTGATCCATAGGATCGATAGAAATTTGAAAATATCCAGAAAAACCATCGAGGAAACAAAAATATTTATTTCCTGTGAGTCTTTCTAACATTTGATCCATAAACAGTAAAGGAAAATGATCTTTTATGGTTGCTTGATTGAGTTTACGATAATCGATGCATACTCGCCAACCTGTGACGGTTCTTGTTAGGACAAGTTCATCATTTTTGTTGGTGACAACTGTAATACCACCTTTCTTTGGCACACAGTGAATATGACTAACCCAAGGACTATCGGTAATCGGATAAATAATACCAGTATCTAAGAGTTTCATGATTTCTTTCTTAACAACTTCTTGCATGTTTGGATTTAACCGTCTTTGTTTTTGGACAACTGGCTTTTTGTCATCCAGAAGCTGTATCTTATGTTTGCAGAATGATAGGCATATACCAGGAATTTCTGTTGTTTTCCAAGCAAAGGCTTTTGTATGTTTTTTAAGGACGGATACAAGTTTGCTTTTGTTTTGAGCTGAGAGTTTAGATGATATGATTACAAGAAGAAAAGATAGTTCTTCCAGGAATACTGCTTAGCATCCTCAAGCGGATGGACAAAGTGAACGTATGATTCAGACTTTGGGAAGATATAATGAGGGCATGTGTTATCGATTTGTAGTAGTTTATACATTTGAGCATTCGGTGTGCTCATTTTGAAGCTTTGTATGGAAGGAAATATAGGTCGTCTGTTCTATGGGTAGAGATTTAAGAGAGTAGTTTAACTGGACTTGAGTTAGTACAAGAAACGACTGATAAGGTAGTGTTGGTAAAAGAAAAGCCCATAAGCGGTGAGAGATCATCAAAAGAGCTATGCTGGTAATAGGCGTAAGCCATTAGAGTTCGAGGTGGGAGATCATGTGTTGTTAAAGGTGTCACCATAGAAGGGCGTAATGCGTTTTGGAAAGAAGGGTAAGTAGCACCAAGATATGTAGGACCGTTTGAGATCCTTGAAAGGATTGGCCTTGTTGCTAATAGGTTGAGGTTGCCTGAGGAGTTGAGTTATGTACATGACACATTTCATGTGCCGAATCTGGAAAAAAAATGTTTGGCGGATGCTAGTCTGCATGTGTCATTGGATGAGATCAAGGTTGACAAAACTCTTCGTTTTGTTGAGGAACCCGTTAAGAATAGTGGCCGTGAAGTTAAGAGGTTAAAATGTAGCAGAATGGTGGTAGTTAAGGTCCATTTAGGCTCGAAGTGAGGTCTTTAGGACTTCAGGTAAACTGAGTATCCACACTTGTTCGTTGAGTAAGGGATCATTGGGAGTTTTAGTTAAAGTTAGGTACGTAAGGTTTCTTGTAGACCTTAGTATGCCCTCAGATGTGTTTGTGTGATTTTGGTTAAAGTTATTTTATGAATAAACTCAAAGTCGATCCAATTCTTCAAAAATGTTGGGCTTTGTAACAACTTATAACTTGGTTTCAAGACAGTTCTTATTTGATGAGTTGCGAGACCAGGTTGTAAATGACGTTGTTACGCAACGTAAGGTTTTTGACAAGTCCCCTCGATGACGGGCGAGGTTCAGGTAGTTGGATGTTTCTTTTCGTTTGGAGCGGCTAGGTTGCTATGCGAACCCTTTTGGTGGGCAGGCAAAGTTGTTATCAGTCGGATATCTTGTGAAAGTTGGTTGGAATTCAAAGTCTAACTTTGAGTTAACATGGGTATGGGAGGACTACTTGAAAGATAAGTATCCTTGATTAATTGTTTGGTAATGATAGAGTTGAGACTTTTGGTTAAATCTCGGGACGAGATTTCCTTAAGGAGGGGATACTGTGACAACCATGATTTGAGCAGGTTAGTCAACCCGTCAGTGTTGACTTGTGAATCTGTGCCATATAATTGTGTATGTGATATATGTAATTTATATGCTTTTTATGTTAAATTGGTGGGAAATTTGGTAGTCAATCCTATTGAGTGTATCATCTCAATAAGATTGGAATGGTGGTGAGATTGGTTAAATTAATTTCGTTCACTTTTGGTGACAAGGAAATGATTTTTGTGGTTTAAGCATTTTAGTGATTTATCGTGTAAGTATTTTTACGTATATGTATTTATGTGTTAGTAAAATTAGGAATGAATAGGCTTTAGTGTGTTAAATAAGAAAGAAATTAAATTTATTTTTACGTATACGTATTTTTGTGTTAGTAATCTAAGATAGGTTTAGATTTTAAGTGGTAAGTTAAGAATAATGAATAAAAAAAAAAAAAAAAAATACATAAAGGGCGAATCGGCCGGTTTTAGGAAAAGAAAAAGGGAAAAGAAAGAAAAAAAGAGTTTTAATTGGAGACAAATACTAATTAGGGTTTATATAGGACTTATAGTGAGGCCTATAAATACAAAATAAAAATCCCTAAACCTCCCTATTGAAGGTTCGGTCGACCACAAGAAGAAAAGAAGAAAAAAAATTAGGGTTTTGTTCTTGTGAAGAGAAATTAAGGTTTAGGTATGTTTTAATTAATCTTTTGTTAATTATTAATCTTTAATCATGTAATAATTATTATGATGGAATTAGGGTTTTATAAAATTTGTAATTTAATGATGTTTAATCATATTGCAATAATTAGGGTTTAATTAAGATCATATGGGTGTATTCGTTAGAATTTAGATCGCGTTAAAACTTGATTTAGATTAGGGCAGAATTTAGGGCTGTGTTGTTCGGCTGATATATCAATGATGGGAATAGCTTTGGTTAAGTTTCCAGTGTCTATGATGTAGCTCAGAGAGTCTAGTTTCCAGAACATCTGGCCTCGAAAGTTTTTAAGGTCGGGAAGTCATTCAAATGTTGGTTACGAGAAAAGTTGTCAAAGCAGTAAATTGGGGCAGATTTTGGTCAGATTACGAGGTGTAAAACCTCCACTTAAAATTTGAATTAGGATTATCCAATCCTCAGGAGTTTATTTCTATGTGTCTATTAAAAATCCCCCAAATAAGAACTTCTGATTTGGAGTCTAAGTATGGGTTTTAGGTCCAAATTTTTTAGTTTGCGATCAGATCCGAAATTGAGTAGTTAAAAGTTTGATTTTATTTGGGGCACTTAAGAGTGGAAATAAATTAGTGGAAAAATCATGGAGTTAGTAGACTCATGGTATTGAACCTGTTAGTTTTGGTTAAATTTATAAAGTTCAGTAGGTATGGTTTAGAAAATAGTAAAGTGAGGTCAGAATTCTGCGTTTTTGGGTAAATTGTAAGACTTTGGAAAAGTGTGTAAACATGTTGGTTAAGGTTGGGCATGGTGTCGTGGTGACCCATGAGGGTAATTAAACACCTTATATATCCATCATAGGATATTTACAAGGTCGCATGTAATACGTGTTTGTTTTAATTGTTTAGATTTGTGCTAGTGTTTGTGGAAGCTGCAAAGCATCAGGTGAGTTTCATAGCCCCTTTTTTATGTTTTCTTGGGGTGAAAATGATGCTATGAGTATTAAATGTTTTAGTTACTATGATAATGTGTTTTAAATGAGGCATGGACTATACGCGACTATTGTATGTTATGTGCTACTTGTTATTGTGATATGGATCGTGGGACACGTTCCGTTCCCTTGTTTGTTGTGCTTGAGCATGACCGTCTAAGGCATTGTTAGATTGTTAGTGGTGAGCGTGACCGTCTCATTGCATGTGTATGTTGTTGTAAAGTCTTCGCCTACTTTGTGGGTAAGATTCTTGGAGGTGATCAACTCCTTGTGATATTGTGTGGATACGGTACCAAGAGTCTGGAATTGGGGACATCATTCCTCTCCATAACTATGTTGTTTGTGGATCGTGGGACACGTTCCGTTCCCTTGTTTGTGATGTTGAGCGTGACCGTCTTAACATGGTTTGATGTGATTGCATGTTAGCTTGTATGATAGTTCGTTGTATGTCCTGCTATGCTATGTTTTATTTATCACAGTAATTACAAAGCGAGTTATTGACGTGTCTTAAACCTGTGACTCTCACCAACATTATGTTGACGTTTAAGCATCATTTTTAGGTGAGCATCATGGAAATAAAATAGAGAGAAGTGGCTAGAGAGAGACCTTAGGTTACATTGAGGAGTTTCTCCCTTAGTTTATGTTTTTCATTGTTTGGATGATTAAATGTTTGGTTATTGAATTGCTTAGGTGTTGAATGTCTCTATATTGGCGAGAACCTCCTTTTCTTCAATATAAGACGCCTTTGAATTTATCGATTTGTTTTGGGTATTTTCATGACACTTTGTGTCTATGTTTTGTTTATTTCATGCATATTAGTTTCTCTATATAGACACCATTGTGTTGTGATGATATCCATTCTCGTTACGCCTCGCGTTTCCGCCTTGGCGGGGTGTGACAAGACCAATGTCATATCTTTTTAAAAAAAGTACATTCAACTGTTAAGAGGCCCATTCACAAGAATACAACATTTAAAAACAGTCATTTTAATCAGAGGGTTAATACTGTTAAGGATAAAAATGTTAATACTGTTAGGCCAAAAGTAGTAGTTAATGCTGCTAGGCCAAAAGCAGTAGTTAATGCTGTTAAGGGAAATAATGTTAATGTTGTTAAGGCCTCAGCTTGTTGGGTTTGGAAACCAAAGACTAAAGTTTTAGGACCATTGTTTTCTAAACACAATAGTGCATCAATCACCCTATAAGGAAGTTTGATTTATATTAATCCACAAGGCAGGACTTCAAGTCAGTGATGGCTTGACGTTCCCCATAACTGAAACGATTTCTTATCTACTGTGTAGGGCAATCCACAATTGGATTTACAGGTTCATGGAGTGTATTGATAGTGGATGTCAAGCACATGATAAGGAAACATGTCCTATTCTTACAAGACTATGAAGAGATAGATGGAGGATATGGCTTTGGCTTGTGGGAGGGCAACTCCAAAGGAGGGAAAATCACAGGAAAATGTACCATTAAAATGATAATCTAGATTTTGAAATTGTGTTTTTGTAAGAGAATTAAAGTTTAGTACTCATTTAGTGTCTCACAAATGGGTGATAAAAAGAATAGTGTTTCTTTTTAATGACACTGAATGTACTTGTTTATCTCTAACTTTAGGTTAATTAATGAAAGTCAAGTTTTACTTAGTGTTCCTAGAAGGATCTATGTATAGTGTTGATTTAAGAAAATAGTTCCTAAAAGAGGTTTAACTTGTCCTTTTTTGCAAAAGCCAATCTGATGAATCTAACACTTTTTGCATAGAGCTAGGTCACTTAAATTTTAAAACCATTGAATAATTGGGTTAAGGAAATCTTGTAAGTGGTTTACTTCTAAACTTTTTGAAAATGATCAAACCTTGTTGCTTATCCAAAATGTTCGAGGACACTACTATCATCGCTACTGTTCGCCACACTGAGCCTCTTCCTTAAGTCCATAAACGTGTGACCGAGCTCAATCCATGTCTTTCCTTTACAATTTGTTGCCTTATGGAATTGTTTGAGTCCAACATTTGTAAAAAAGTCTTATGAAGAAAATGTATTTCCTAGTTTCACAGATGATTTCAGTAGGTTGATCCTTGGTTTTCTTTCTAGTACTAGGATGCTGGAGACTTGTGGAATTCTTAAGTCCTTTTAACTGGGATAGAATAATCTAGTAGATCATATGTTTAGGTAATTAGATGTGATAATGGGGACTGAGTTCAAAATCAAAGGGTGAATAAGTTTTATGAGATGGAAGGGTATTTTGAGGACAATATAGTGTTCAGAACTCCTCAACTAAATGGAAGTTTGCTAAAAGAGGAAATAGGACACTAATTGAGGCTTGCTAGGTCTATGCTAGCTGATTCTAAGTTTCCAACTACTTTTTGAGCAGAAGCAGTTAATACTGCCTGCTATGTGCAAAATAGAGTGTTAGTAGTTAAGCCTCATAACATGACCCCATATGAACTTTTTCATGGTAGAACACTAACTTTAAGTTTTATGAGACCATTTGGGTGTCCTGTTACCATTCTTAATACCATAGATCACTTAGGCAAAATTAATGGTAAGGCTGATGAAGGTTTCATTATTGGAAACTCTTTGAATAGTAAAGCCTTTAGAGTATTCAATAGTAACAAGGATAGTGGAAGAAAACTTGCATATTAGGTTTAGTGAGAATACACCTAATGTTACAGGGAGTGGACCAAATTGGCTATTTAATATTGATGCACTAACAAGAACAATGAGTTATGAGCCAATTGTTGCAGGTACGCAGTCTAATGATTTTGCAGGTACAAAAGCAAGTGATAATGCAGGTCAAGCTAGAAAGAAGACAAAACATGTCAAAGATTATATATTGCTACCATTATGGACTGTTAATCCACCATTTTCCTAAGATCAAAAGAGTTCTCAAGATGATGGATCCAAACCTTCAAGTGATGATGGAAAGAAGGTTGATGAAGATCCCAAAAAATACAGTGAATGTAATGATCAAAAAAGGAGGATAATGTTAACAGCACTTACAATGTTAATGGTGTTAGCATAAATGAGGTTAATGCTGCTAGTGCAAAAACAAGCATTGAACTTCCAATTGATCTTGATTTGCCTGAATTGGAAGATATTAGCATATTTGACCTCTTAAGAGATGATGAAGATGTTGGTGCAGAGGCTGACATGAACAATTTGGATACAACAATCCAAGTCAGTCCTATTCCAACTACAAGAATTCATAAAGATCATCCTCTTGATCAAGTGATTGGAGATTTGCAATCAGCTACACAAACAAGAAGGATGTCAAAGAATTTGGAAGAGCATAGGTTTGTTAGTACTATTCAACAAAGAACAAACCATAAAGACCTTCAAAACTGCTTGTTTGCTTGATTTTTATCACAAGAAGAACCCAAAAAGGTAATTCATGCATTGAAGGATCCAAGCTGGATAGAGGCTATGCAGGAAGAGCTTATACAATTCAAGTTACAAGAAGTTTGGACTTTAGTGGATTTACCAAATGGAAAAAGGGCTAGGCACTAAATGGGTTTTCAAGAATAAAAAGGATAAAATGGGAATTTTGATAAGAAATAAAGCAAGGTTGGTTGCTCAAGGGTACATACAAGAAGAAGGGATTGACTATGATGAAGACTTTGCCCCTGTTGCAAGATATGAAGCAATTAGAGTATTTTTAGCTTATGCTTCATTTAAAGACTTTATGGTGTATCAAATGGATGTAAAAAATGCTTTTCTCTATGGGAAGATTGAAGAAGAGGTGTATGTATGTCAACCGCCAGGATTTAGATCCAATACTTTCCTGATAGGTATACAAGGTTGAAAAAGACTGTATGGATACATCAGCTCCTAGAGTTGGTATGAAACCATGTAAACATATCTGTTGGACAATGAGTTTCAATTGAGGAAATTGACAAAACCTTATTCATCAAAAGGTAAAAAGGTGAGTTTTGCTGGTTAAGTGTATGTGGTTGATATCTCTTGGGTTCAACAAAGAAGGAGTAATGCAATGCTTTAATGTTTATGCATGAGAAATTTCAGATGAAGTCTATGGGAGAATTAAATTCTTCTTGGGATTACCAGTTCAAAGAAGAGAGAGGATGGCATATTTGTAGTCAGCTAAATTGTTGATGAATATTTTAAAGAAATTTAGGTTTACAGAAGTCTAAGATCTGGAAATGCAACCAATAGAAACTCAAAAGCTTTGTCAAGGATGAAATGGTGAAGAAGTGGAGTTTAATATGTATAGGCAATTGATTTGGTTACCTTTGATATATCTTACTTCTTCAAGATCCATGAATCATGTTGTGTAGTGTGTGCCTATGCTATAGAGACCAAGTCAATCAAAGGTTTCACATTCTTCATGCTTTGAAAAAGGATTTTTAGGTGGTAATAAAAGGGTCAACAATATTGAGCACCTCTGGTATCAAAAGATTCTCCTTTGATTTGTAGCCTACATCTGATATTGATTATGCTGGGAGCATGCTTGGATAGGAATTTACAACAGGAGGTGTCAATTTCTCGGACGTAGGAATAATATAATGTGTCCACACCCCGCCAAGGCGGAAAACGCTTGGCGTAAACAAGTATGGATATCATCACAAACACATGGTGTCTATATAGAGAAACTAAATGAAAACTAAAGTAAAGCAAAGACACAATAGTGTCTATAACAATACCAAAACTAATGGTGTCTTTATTAATGAGATAGAGGTACTCGTCAATTAATGACATGCATACATAAATCAACATTCATGCAAACGCATATATTCAAAAACGAAGCATAAATAATCTTCCCAAGCTTCCTACGGTCTCTTCTTGCCCTGGCGCTTCTACATTAGCACCATTAAGCTCACTGAAAATGATGCTTAAAAACGTCAAACATCGGTTTGGTGAGAGTCTTAGTTTAAGACACACAAATCAAATCTTTAAAAAAAATAACCATTTGCTAGCGATTAACATACAATACATGGAGAACAATTTAAGCCTAGCGATCTCTATGCTATCATATAACTCACTATCAATCTCAACGGGACGGCAACGTGCCACGTTCCACTTAACAATAGCTGGGGATAATCCATTACCTCCCGATAGGAATCACACAGATGGAGTATTATTTTCATCCCTCTAGTTAGATTTGGATGTGTTAGAGTCAATCACCCAACCGGAATCAAACAGAAATGGGATCTATTTCAATCCTCCAATTAGATTGAATAGAGAGAAAGCACTAACCTTAAACCGGAATCAACAGAATTCATAAAACATTAAGCTACCACCTATATATAACCACATAGACGTTCATACTTCAAGTAAAACCCAAATATCGCATCGTTTAAACACATTCAAAACTCCTTTGCATCCTTCAATCCCAATGTAAAAACATTTTAAAAAGAGGGACTATGAATTCACCTGATGCTTAGCTTCCACAGGATCCAACAAAACTTCATAAAACTTCACGAACAATCTAAACAATTAAACACATTATAAGCTACCATCAATTAGGCATTCAACCCAATATGATGTAAACTCAACAATGATGGATATCTAAAGCTATATACCCGTAGTAGTCATATTGCTTATTTAAAACCCTTTACCCACTCTACATATGCCATTTTAGACAATGTATACACTTTGCACTTTCTGGTTTTAAGCAGAATTTTACACCCACTTACGCGTCCTAACGCACCACTTAAACACTCCCCTAATTTCAAACCAAAATTCTCATGCTACTTACATGTTTATGATAACCTTCTACTAGCTCTTCCAAAGTCATTACCCTTTTTCAAATACCCTTTAGAAATTCCTTAATCTAATGTGTCTAGAATTCGTCCAGAATCTGACCTTCTAAAAGTATGACATTGGTTAACCAACTTAGACCTCACTATGACCTTAGCCAAAATTCAGGGAACACAAAAAATATATGAACTAACTTCCACGTGACTTAGAGCCTCTAAATCAAAGTCTAAGTAGTTTTAGAAAAATAAAAACCAAAACTAAAATTCGTCACTGTTTTACACACTGATTTTGTAATGCCCTTTTGACCGACTTCCCAACCATAAAAAATTACGAGGCCAAATTTTCTGGAAGGTAGACTCTCTGAGGTTATCTCCAGTATGTTGTAAATTATTTATTTGATCTTTTATGACCGAGTTATGACCTCTACAAGTGTGACTAAATTTCTGCAGTGAATTAAACGACTATCCTCAAAGATTAAACCCTAACCGTCAATCCCAATCATGTAAACATTAAAAATAATGATCAAACAGACCATAAACAATTCCCAGAAAACCTTAAAGAACCCTATTTAATCCTAATTTTTAATCCTTAATTTATAACCCTAATCATCATGTTGATTATAGAAGTGAAAATTAAAACTAGAATTGACAGATTAGAAAATTTTCTTAGCAAGGAAAACCCTAGCTTGTCTTTTTTTCTCTTCCTATGGAACGGCCAAAATAATGAAGGGAAGGGTTTGGGATATAGTTTGGTATTTATAGGCCACAAGAAATCCCTAGATAAATTTTTTTTCATTTGATTTCAATTCAAACTTTTTCTTTTTTTTTTCTTTTCTTTTTTTTGATTTTTACTATTCATTGCTTAAAAAAAAAAAAAATTTTCTTTTATTAATTAATTATTTATCTTTATGCCTTTAAGACTTTTATAAAAATCTAAGACTTATTTGTTAACCTTTTGCTTGAAAAACTACTGTCTAAAAATAACTTTTCATTTCCAAATTACTTTCTATATATGGAATGTTACACAAAACTCTATTATTTTACTACTCATTTCTTTACAAATGAAACGCTTCCCTTTTTAAATTCATCTCATAGAAATCATCTAGTTAACCAAAACAATTCTCTCAAAATAATCCCAAATAAATTTATTATCTCTACTAAGTGCTTAAAATGAAATTTCTCCATCAAATAACTCATTGTATATCTCACTTTACTCTAAACTTATACGTATATCTTAAATTACTAACATACAAAATACGTATACATTTAATTACTTACAATTAACATGGAATGTCTCAAATCTCATATTCTTTCCTTGTCACTCAAAATTGAATGAATTGAAGTCAACCAATTCATCACCATTCCAATCTATTGAGATGATCACCTCAAATAGATTGAGTACCAATACCTCATAAAACACATATAAACACACTTTAAACACATCAAATCACATTAAAACCATTACATTTGCAACAGGCACTAACGTCAACACTAACGTTTGACTAACCTTGCTCAAGTCTGGGTGGTCACGTATCCCCATGCCTTTAGGAAATCTCGTCCCGAGATTTAACTGAAGGTTCAATATTGTATTACAAACAAATTTATCGAGGCATACTTATCTTTCAAGTAGTTCTCTATACCCTATGTTTAACTATATGGTTTACACTTTGAATTTCCAACAATTTACAACATAACATTCCATTTACGCTTTACTCCCTTGGCCTCATTTGATCCTGCGTTCCAAAGTCAAGTCAGGACCACGCTTCGAATCCCAATCGAAACTTTTACTAATGCTATCTACTATACTTGTACCTCATGACTCATCGGTCCAAAACATCAACGGTTTTCTTGTCAAAACAAAAGGTTTGTCAACCTTAATCTTATCCAACTTCTCCAATCAGAATCCAACTGCTTAATGAATTTGCTTACCTTACAAGGGTGCAATTAGCAACACATACAACCCCAAACGAAAGATGAAGCATCCACTCATGTACCTCGTCGTCATCGAGAAAACTATCAAAAAACCCTTAAGTTCATTGTAACAACGTTATTTTATATCTTACCCTCGAACTCATCAAAACAAGAAAACTGTTTTGAAATTAAAGATATTAGATGTTACAAGCTAACGTATCTAAAAGATCCACAGCAAATTCAGGTTTACTCAAATTACTGCACCTCCATATCTAATTTTCCGATACTCAGCTCATAAGACAAAAATTCTCAACCGAACTGTAGGCCTAATATATCCAAAGATCTCAAATGGTCCTACATAACTCAGTTCTAACTTGTCTTTCTTTCCAAACGTACTACACCTCTCCAAGGTGAGACCTTCAACCACCACATAACATGTCCAGCTTTAATTCAAACGTTTCCACTACTACCAAGCTAACACTTTCGACATTTGGCTGCCTCAAGCCTTTCATGTATTACCACTATCTTGTTGGTTGTTTCTTGTACCAAATTCGATCCATTTCAATCACTTCTCTCGTTTACGGACCTTAATATGGTACCTATGTTCCTTTCATACCATGCCTTCAAATGGAGCATCATCCTTACTCGGAATGATAATCCCACTTAGGAAAAAAACTCATCTCACGAAAGTGTGTATTCATATGTACCTCTTAAAATCTACCATACTTGTCCTAAGCATGCTAGGAAGGGTTGGTGACTTAGTCAGTCCATTGATACACCCAAATCGCATCTGTATCCACTACTCTCACTTGGTAACTTGGAGACAACATATCCTTAGTTATCCTTACCCACTTCTACTCGGTATCTCAGGTTGTTAGAGCAACTAATCCTGAAGACCTTGTATACTCAACTTTTTCCCACTTCTACTCGGGTAACTCAGGTTGTAGCAACAATCCTGAAGACCCTTGATACTCAACCATCAATTAGTTAACCTTAAAACCACACAACATCGTATCCGCTCCAGGATGGATAGAATACTTTGTCGTATACGCCTCTTCAATAGCCAAGGTCTTTACATCTCTCCAAATGGAGGTCTGAACCTTGTCTAACCAATATGAACCACCCTCCATCTCTTTTCACACTCGTTGGTCCAAGCTACGCAACATCTTACGTTGACGCGTTCTTTGCTTTGGACATCTTATCTTGTACCACCAACACCCTTTTCTCAAACCTAGATCGGATCGTCGTATATCTATCTCGAACTCATTCTTGGCTTCACTCCTTCTTCCTACTCCACGGTACAACATCTACATTTGCCTTTCCCAGATGGTACTTGGCCTCAAAACCGTACTCACTAAATAACTTCATCCATCGACTCTGCCTCATGTTCAATCCTTTTGATTGAAAATGTGTTGGAAACGTTCATGATCCATATAAATCACTCTCCACGTCTCGTTCACTTAATGCCTCTAGCATTATAAGGCAAAACCTACCACGTTAGTCATGCAATTCTTCTTAAGAACCTTTAGTTGTCGCGACGTACAAGCAATCACCTTCTCCTTTTTTTTCCAAGCATGCTTCTAAATCCTTACTTTGCGCGTCATAATATACTACGAAATCGTCTGCTCCTTCCGGTAATGCCAAGATCGGCTCATTACCCAATTGATTCCTTCCACATCTAGATATCTTCTTCTTTGCTCCGCTTCTACGTTGTTAGAACACTTCACGTATATCTTCTCTTCCTTCAATGACTCCACGATCATCTTCACGTGCGACTCGTACTCCTCTTTAGACTTCGGGTCGGTTTAAAATATCGTTCGAATATATATGTTAACTAGCTTGTCTATATACGGCCATGCATATTCGGCTCATTAACTCCATGGAAGCCGCCGGTGTATTGGTTAACCCAAAAGGCATAGCCGTAAACTTCAACGTGACCATTACGCATCCTAAAAACAGTCTTAGCTACGTCATCCCCGTGCACCCTCCATTGGTGACATCACATACGAATTTTCTATCTCACTCTTCTCGAGGAGAATCTATGACAACATTCCAACTACAAGGATTTAACTACCTTCTAGTGGCATACCATCTCAGCCTTATGTCTCAACAACCAATTCTCTCATACGACTACATCAACACTCTTATAACTAAGAGGTACTAAATCAAAAGTAAAATGAGAACTCTCTAATTCCAACTTGGGATCGCGAATAATTTCATTCGCTTCGCTAATATCAATCGCACCACCCAGAAGGGACACGTTCCTAACATCAAATCAAGCACCACGCCATGAGGAAATTTCAAACTTCACATGCACCAAATTGGTATGGACCAAAAATCACAACGGTTCGAAAAAGGAAAAAAATCACCGAATGTAAACGTCGACCAAGAAGAACGAACCTCGACCTAACAAACACATCAAACGATTTCTATAAACACCCCCAACGAATTATACCACGATACCAGACCCATTAATTAAAAGATTAAGAACATTTGTACCAAAACCAATTTTAACCATGGAACTTTCCCTCATAACCTGTATACAAATCATTTTAAAACAATAGCATCACCTAGTTAATAATGCAATAATTTTAAGTGTAAAAATAAAATTTAAATAAAATTTTCATAGACTTATTTTAATTATGGTTTCATAAAAGAAATCAAAAGATTAATTTTTAAAAAAAATGTGGTTTGCATTTTTTTTATATAATTTATTTTTTATTAATAAGAAGTTTTTAACAAAAACAATATGGTATCGACTACAACAAACTTCTTTTCAAATGGAATTTATGACTCACAAAACAAAAAAACTCATGATAGCAAAAATAGACTCCAAAAAAGACCTTAGAATTCCAATACCAGAATATTAATTTACTGGAAAACGAACACGACAAGAACTTTGCAAACAAACAACCATAAAGGGAATCATTCCATACTAACGGTCTTTAGAACCCAAACCAAAAGTATCGTCACTTAGACAATAAGAAAACAATCAAAACACCATAACGGAGAACAATTGAACACCAGTTCTATGATAACACCCTAGAATACCACACTACGAGACCGTTGGATATCTCTCCTTAACGAGCAAATGAGCTAAACGAAACACAATTTTAAGGATCGCGATGAACAATACTCAAAAGGTATCCGATGTATATGCAAATGATAGATGAAAGGGAACCTTACCATCTATGCAACCCAACCTAATTTTAATCGCCCAATGGTTAGAGAGGAATTCTCTAACACACAACCATCCTCAACATGATTCTCACATTCACACCACTACTACCATCTACATACTATCTAAGACTTACTCCCTTACATAATAACATTATACAAGCAACAATGATCAATGCAATCAAAGTCACAAGTACCACGTGTGTGTTGCCTTATTAATATGTTCGCGACCATAATTTATAATTGCACCTTTTCTTCACCACGTTGTACTTACTTCCAAGACCACACATACCCTCCAATGATAACACACATCTACACATAGCACTCAATAATATTCAAATATACTCAAAACATGATAATCCATCTAACAAACCATAAAATCGCCATCGACCAAACGAAACAGAAGTCACATTGTGACCCAAAATATAAAAGCAATCCTCGATTATAGCAACACATCGGGCTAGAAAACGAAAGTCAAACCTTTATGTTGGGCCTCGCTGGGTTTGAACTTTTTCTCTCTTAAAAGTCACCCAAATTGCGGGGTCTAGTGAGGTAAAACAATCTCCAACGATATCTCCTAGGGGAAGGGCGAAGGACGCACGACCTTTTTTTTTCTTCCCTATCCCCCCACTACCCTTCTCTTTTCTTCCTCTCTTACTACTTCGCTTTTTTCCCCTAACTCCTTCCTTCCCCTATCCCTTCTTCCTTTACTCTTCCTTCCCCCATTCCTCCCTTCCTTCCTTTTACCTCCCCCTCCTCCCCCTTTTTCTACTTAACTTTCTGCCTCTCTTTCTCCTATTAAACTAAACTTTCTTTTAAAAACAATAACAAAGGGGAATATATATTAGATCCCATAATGAAAAAGTATATATTTCATATTATATAGTAGTAATTCAAAATGGAAAGAATTTAAAAGCTTTTAGGTAGTGGGAACATACGGTATAAACGTACACAAACACTTATGCCCTAAAATACAACTATATGAGGGACCTTAAAGCTATAGTCTAGGCTCAACCACCTAGATTATCTATAACCAAAATGCCTGATACACAATCTCGTCACACCCCGCCAAGGCGGGGAAACGCGAGGCGTTTCCTTTCGTATTTTGATCTTAACTCTAAATTGTCTTCGCTGTTTCATTCGTTGACCGAGTATTTTCTTCGACTAAGGATCAGGCGGCTAACTCTTCAGGTACCGTTTCGGGAACTCTCTTTTTGAACGGTCGTGCTGTTTTTGTCTTATTTGATACGGGTACAACACATTTTGCGGTTTCTATTTCATTTAACACCTTAGCATCTTTCCTACGCTACTTAATTATACCTTATGTCACACCCCGCCAAGGCGGAAACGCGAGGCGTAAACAAGAATGGATATCATCACAACACATGGTGTCTATATAGAGAATACTAAAATGAAAACTAAAGTAAAAAAAAGACACAAAGTGTCATAACAATACCCAAAACCTAACGGTGTCTTTATTAATGAGAAAGATGTCTCGTCAATAAATGACATGCAAAACATAATCCAAACAATTCATGCAAACGCAATTATTCAAACAGAAAGCATAAATAAACTCCAAGCATCCTACGATCTCTTCTAGCCATTGCGCTCTACCTTAGCACCATTAAGCTCACATAGAAATGATGCTTAAAGACGTCAACACAACGGTTGGTGAGAGTCATAGGTTTAAGACACACAAATCAATCTTTTAAAAAAACAAAACAATTTGCTGCGATTAACATAACATATCATGGTAGAACAATTTAAGCTAGCTATCACATAGCCTATCATACAACTCACAATCAATCACAACGGGACAGAACGTGCCCACGATCCACATAACAAAGCCTGGGGTAATCCATTACCCTTCGATCGGAACCACACATAATGGAGTATTATTTCAACCCTCCAGTTAGATTTGGAATGGGTAGAGTCACTACCCTCCAACCGGAACCACACATAAATGGGATCTAATTTCAATACTCTAATTAGATTTGGAATAGATAGAAGCACTACCCTCTAACCGGAACCACACAGAAATCATAACAACCTT
>BQNB010087222.1:0-27975 GCA_026074375.1 Tanacetum coccineum
TAACATATCCACGAGGTTAAAATCCTCATAAAACACATAATCACTCCCGACATAAGAGGTAGTCTCAAAATGGTTAAGTATGTCGGGATGAACAACTTGTATGTAGGATCCCTAGATCATTCCATGGATTAATCACAAGATCAATAGCACAAAAGATTAAACATTAAAGAACTTTTTGATTGAAAGAAACAAGAGTTGCTACAAACCCTATAGATGAAAAGTATTATGGAGTAGCTAACCTAAAAATAAAATAAAAAATGGCTTTATATAGCCTCTCTAGACCTAGAATAGGCCGGCCTAGGGCCTTGGCCTTTGGGCTTTGATGGGCTTTTTCATTAATGGCCCGTTTACATAATATTACACGTTTAAACGAGCTAGACTTTTGTCTTGTATCTTCGAGTGACCGAACAGCTATCTTATGTTCGGGTTCCATATTATGTGATCCTATCAATCTCCCCCTAGATGAGGTCATGAGAATTGTTTGAAGCTTCACTCATGCCTTGTCCTCTTTTAGCTCGTTGTTGATAGGGTACTATCACTTGTTGGCTTTGGTAATTCAATCTTTAAACACCTTGATCATGATCTTCAGTGCTTGATCGATGACATGATCTGATCTTGACCTTGTTTAACGCCTTTACTTCTCTGAATTAACTTTGTGATCTTCTTTCAATCTTTGACTTTGCGATAAACGCTGATCTTTAGTCTCACATGCACATATCTGTTGGAATCTGGAAAAGCATTGATGAGACTCTTCTTCTAATCTCCATAGACGTTTAGCATTTGAAGAAGACAAATTGATTTCAGAAGATTGTGGCGAAGCTTTTGTATTTAAAACTTTCTTGATTTCTTCAATATTTGATAAGGATATAGCAATATTCCTGCTTCGGATGACTATGAAGTCCGTCATTCCTATGATAGAACCATTTAGTCACCAACAAAATATTTTGTAATGTAAAATCCACTTAATTTGTTTCTAGATAAAAAAAAAAAAAAACCTTTTGGTGAACACACAAAGGTTATATAATTTGAAGGACCGAGTAATGATGATACTCAATCTGGGTGGTACACTTTACCTCATGATTATTTCCGGTGAGGATCAATGATTACATATAATACAGCACCCTTGGATCAGAAAGATTTCATTAAAAGAACCTTCTTGACAGAGTTTTCCGTCCGCACGTGACAATCAAGTTCCTCTAATACCTAAGTACAGATTCCCTAAAGTTTCGCCGTTACTCTAGACCAGATGTCCCGAAAGACTAACACAACGACTATAAGTAATTTCTAATCTACTAAATAAAAGGGTAAAGAGTGAGCTCAGTACATTACTATCTGCTGACTATACCGTAACTTCGCTTTTCAAGCGTTTACTTCTTAATACATTTAAGTACCGTAGAATGGCCTGTGGCAAAAATGATTTGAAAAACATTTGATGTGCTAATGAAATATGTTTGAGGCACAAACGAAATTTAAATCAAAATGCTTCTGATGATGTATTTTGAAAATATCCCAGAAAGATATGAGAGTGCCTTGGGAAATCCAAACTTGTACAAGTACATTTTATGGAAATCCACTTCAACTAGTGGGACGCAGCCCTGAAGACCAGCATGAAGCATTCAATACGAATACCTGGAGGTACAACAACTCTTTCCTCAGCATTCCAAAAATCACTTTCACACGAACATGAACAAAAGAATCTATGTCATTGATCAAGATACTTGAGTGTATAACACAAAACATTTGAGTACCTTGACATATTTGATCATAATAAACACCCTTATGCTCCCCCTACACATGTGCGTCAATAATCGAAAGATGTTTAGCACATGCATGGATAGGACTTAGCATTTTATAATTAATCGAAAATCATTAATTATCCGTTTTACCCCAATGTTTAAGGGGTAGGGGAGGTCACATTTTCTTCGCTCACCCGATCAAAAAGTATGAAACTGTGAATGGTTTTGATCTATAATGGACTTAAAATGCATCAATCTCCCCCTCAAAAAGTATGAGAGTGAAGGTGAAATAGCACAAATATCAGTGAGCAATTGAAAAAAGACCTTTAGTATACCCAGGACAGTAATGATACTTGCAATTCCTGCTTGAGCTTGTAAGAACGGTTGGTCCGTGTCAATCTTTCAGCAATTAGAATCACAACAGGACGTCCTTTTGACCTGCAACAACTATGAGAAATACTGAAATCACCCCCTCAAAAACAATGACCCTGTCAATGTTTGATTTGGTTTAAACACGAACATGTTTTATAAAACAAGTTGTTTAAGAGAAAAAAAAAAAAAAGGTTTCGGGCTTCGACAACTTCTCCTTGTCTGAGAACGAAATAATGCACTGAAACGTATAACAAATCTTGGGTTAAGACCCGTGTTACAGACTGAAATAACTGCAAGCCCCTATTAACACTAATTATTTTTTTTTTTTTTTTTGCAAATATACACAAATATACAAAGATGACAAAGCTGGAGCATTCAAAAAAATACCAGATTACCCCTTAGGAACCCGCCTGTTCGATCACTAAGTTTACAATCAGGTAACCTAGAGATCATAGTAAACTTATTTGAACTAGAAACTAACGCTCGGGTAAGTTCTAAGGCTCAACAATGGTTCCATTATCCTAGGTTTAAGGACAATTATCATAACAACGCGAAAATGACGTCCATGGGTTTTCCATCTGAGGCTTAACACTACCAACAAACCTTGTCCATATTGGTCCCAAGATTTCTTAGTAGTGTATCACATTATGATTTCTAGGTTGCGTCAAACCTTCTTTATTAAGATTCCACACTATTTGGCCTGGGGGGTTTTGGTATTCATCACGGAACTTCAAAGAAACTAATCACAAACTGATTATGATCAACAAAATTCATCAACTTTCCTATTTGTGTCTGCTGCTCCGCCACGCATCTCCTCGCGTTCACAACGACTATTTACTAGCAAGATAACGATGGTTCCGAGTGTGGCTCGGATGGCATAGGTTTGCGAGATTCATAGGCAAGGTATTTTGGTTACTTGAGACAAATTCACAGGAAACATTAGGGCTTCAGTGTTTTGTTGCACTGGTGTTTTCTGTTTGGGTCTAGTCTGAAGTCTAGGGGGGTTCTTGAACAATAAACTTGCTTTTTCTTAGTCAACGATGTTGGTTTCACCCAGTTGGCTCATTTTGTAGGTGGAACGTACTGTTGATAACGGATGTATAAACCTCCCTAGAACAAAGTACTTAGTGGTTTCACAGAGGCTGAAGGTCCACTACTTTTTTTTACCCATGCCTAGGAGCTTTCACTTGGTGTTTTCAGAAGAGTTAAGGCACTAAGCCTTTTCAGTGTATGCAGTAAACGTGAAGTGAGTATATCGCCTTTGACAGTTCAACAACCGTCTTGTTCAGACGAGTCACGTTTTCTACCGTAAGGCCATCTAGCTGAATACCTAAGGGAGGTAATCGTATCTTTTCAACATGAATTCTTCAGTTTCCTAATGCCTGTTGGTCCACAACATACTACGTTCAGTTGAACCTACATTCAACCACCTTCATGATGCGATCTGAGCATCTAAATTCCGATAGTGTCCATCTTTCCTGAAGCTGTTTTTCTTCACTTGTTAATTCAACAAAATGCATTGGAGGCACTAGAAGTGTCTATGCACTTGTTTATAGATTTGAAATTTAAGTTGTAAATCAATATGGTGTCTTTTGTAAATGAAGTTTACGTTTCCAGATTCATGACCATTCTTTTTTTTGTTTTAAAACATCAGCTCAAAGTTCAAGAACTTTATTGTGTTCCCTATCGCATGCAGATCAAATCTTCGCATAGGCAATTCGAACTAGGGGTGCACAACAATATCGGAAGTAAGCACACATAGAGCAATATCTTTTTCCTAAACATATCAACCATAAGCAGTCATTTTTAATTAAAAGATTTTTCTTCTCTATGTCAGGTTCTTGTTTATCAATAACACATTCGTTTCCCTACTCCGCATCCAAAGTCATCAAAAATTTGCTTCCATATCTTTTACTTCTTTGAAATTGTTCCATTAGCAATTCTATGTGTTTTTTGAAATGGACATAAAAAGTACCAGTTTGTTGTTCACAAACTGTTTGGCATAATCAAAACACATTCGGAAACTAGAGTGGTTGTATGTGTTGTTTCGTTCATTTCTGATACCATTCAAATTGATGAAAAAACAACATTAACCTTTTTGAAGATGAAAATAGAACTTGACATTGTAGGTGTACGATTTTTATGAACACAAGGAGTGACAGGTTCCTATCTGGGTTACTAGTGACTAGCAATTTCATTGGCAGGAAAGCCACTACGCCTGTTCCGGACAGTTCCTGTTGAGGAACAACTTAAGGCATTTTAGCTTCTTATATAAGCCATTCTCGGGACCGAACATGCCCCTGGTTTTTCCGTTCATCTTTTCATCTAACAACTTGGTGAACCAAAACCTCTTCACTATCCCATATACTAACGGGGTGGTGATTGGATGCAAAAGGTATCAGCAACATACAAAACAGGTTTGGGCACCTTGCATAAACCTAGACCTGGTTACGGGTACCTAGGGAGGGTCCTTGTGCAACTAGCGGTTGCGGCTTTAGGTTTCCTTAGAAAGCATAGGAAAATAAGTTGTGATTGGCATGTTCAATCTTTGCAACATATCTCTTGCACTTTGTTTAGCATTCATTTAAACAAAACAATTCATCTAGATAACTAACTGCTAGATCTCTTTTTCTCGGATAAAATCTTTTCTTTTTCAGATTGTAAAAATGCAATTGATTTTTATTTTCCTAAAAGAGTGGATTTAAGCAAATTGTTTTCTTGCACAAGCTCAGTGTTACGCATATTACGCTGAATCACTAGGGCTTGTTCCTGTCTAACTTTGTTTTCAAGATCAAGTTTGACCTTGTGGGTATCTAGACGATATATTTCTTGCTTGCATTGAAGAAGCTCATTTCCAAGCATTTTTCTTGGTTAACCTTAGCATGTCCGTCTAGTTGGGTTTGCAAGTCAGTTAAGATGGCAATCATAGAAACTTTATCAGATGTGTCAGCAGATACCTCAGTTGGAACATTTTGGGCTTCGATGTCAAGAAGATACTGATGATACGGGATCGTATTGTCATCAATTTCAGTCTCAGCATCGGAGTCTAAATGTTCTCCCTGGTGCATCTCCTGATTCAACTGATAATCCACATTATCAAAGATTTGATTGTCATTGGAGTGTACCTCATTGACTGAATTGTTGGTTGCACTAGTGGATGACAAGTTGGCCATGAAAGCAACAGCAGCATTGGGACCTTCATCCACGTCAGAGTCATATGCATCCTCATGATTGGCTTGAAACATGTTTGTTGTAGTCAGTGCCTGAGGTTGATCATAAGGTGCAGTACATTCCACATCAGCGAGGAATGCTTCAGCTTCAGCATCTAACACATCTCCTTTCTCTTTAGCTTCCATCAGTAAAGCTTTATCTTTGAAGTACTGAGAGTCCATCTTTCTCTTGGGTTCTTTACACTGCCTCGCAACATGTCCTTCTCCTCTGCAGTTGTAACATATCACCTTCTTGCCTCTAGCACCTGTATTACCAACATTACCTGGAGCTTTCCTCTGAATTGGTTCAGTAACAATGTGACCATCATGCACCGTAGCATGAGTCCTTGAGTTGGAGGAAGTCCGGAGCTGGTTGTTGGTGGGTGGAAACTGCTTTTGGAAACCACTTAAGAGATTAGCAATCTGAGTCATAGTGGCCATCAAAGCGTCATTCGGAGACTGAGCAGTAGGTTGAGGACTAGGAGTTGAGGGTGATGAAAGAGTAGGTGCAGATGTGGTGTGAGCAACATAGGCCAGTGGATCAACAATACTTGTAGACTGCTCCTGTTTCTTGAGAGTCTTTTTGGCATGAGGCTCGTAGGCTTTGAGATGAGTATAGATCTGAACATAAGGTGTGGTTGAGATATCCATGTTCTGTTTGACATTAGTCACATACTTACCCCAATAGGCTGGAAGATTGTTGACAAATTTAGTGTTCATCTGATGAGTAGGGATTTCGAGCTGAGTAATCTTCATGTCATTCACAAGCTTGATGGAAAAAGCACAAAGTAGTCATGATGCAATCTTGTCCAATGCACGAAAGGTTCGTACTCATCAACAGATCTTCATTCCGTCTGTTGTAGAGTTCTTCCCGTTCCTTGCATAGTGTTTACATTGTTCCAAATCTCTGAGCAAGTGTTGTTGATTGAGTTATGTTTGAAGACTGGTGGGGAAGGAAGGACCTTGATATGGATGATGTTCAGCTAGGTACGTATCAGCAATTCTCGAGCTTGTTTTCTTCGTCATTGAACTCAGAATCAAGCTTTTTCCTCGGTGCGGGCACAATAGTAGAACCAGTAGGTGGAGGATCTGTGACCATCGGGTGAGGTGTAGGTCCATTCTGAATGGATTTCATTTTTAAGCTGTCCCTGCATTTGGTTTCCCTCGAATGTACCTTTGTATGCGAATTTTCCAGGAATCGTAATCATCTTCAACTAACATTGGTGGACGGGTATCGGTACCAGCTGCATTTGTTTCTTCATTGGTTGCCATTGATTAACTTTGTTTATGAATGATCTGATCTTAAGTGACTGTTGATTGATGACTTGGTGTGAGGTTTATGATTTTTGGGTAAATTTTGAAACAGTAAAATGCTGTTTTGAGGGCCTAAATGACTCCGGATGGCCAAAAAATGACAGGGCTCTCGCTTAAAAAGGAAGAGTCTTGACCGTTGGGCCGTTTCCGAGCTGGTATAAAAATTTCGGAACAATCTGACACAAAAATTATTTTTGCGGCTAAACAGTATTTTGCGGCAAAACAAGCAAAAACGCAACCATTTTCTTGACGTCAAATCGCAACTATGCTGGTTTATAAACGCAATGAACTTTGTCAAACGCCAATGAGGTTGTGGTCAAAAACGCAATGGAGTTGTCAAAACGCAATGACACTTGTGGTCAAAACGATTGGGAATCATCAAAAGCACTTTTATATCAAAAAGCAATTACTTTGGTTGCTAAAACGCATTGCCTTGATCGAACGCAATGGATAAATTTTTTTGCCAGAGTAACGTTTAGTCAAAACGCAAGAGTGGTCTTCAAAACGCAACCTGTATATCAAAACGCAACCCTATATGCTCAAAACGCAACCTGAATTCTCAAAACGCAATGTTTTTTTTTTCAAAACGCAATATGTAATTTATTTGGTAGCGTTGTGTTTTAGACAAAACGCAATTTAATCTTCAAAACGCCAACCTGTAAGCTCAAAAACGCAACATGAAATCTCCTCAAAACGCAACATGAAGAATCCTCAAACGCACGAAGAAATATTCTTCTTCTTGATTTTCTGCTTTATTTTTTTTTATATCTAACCAAAAATAAATCAAACTACACCTCTTTTTTGATTATTCGGTTTTTAAAAAAATAAACAAACAAACTATTATCACGGTTTTGTTATGAATTCGATTCTGATCACAAACTAAAACAATCACTTTTGGCTCATTGATACCCCCAATTGAGGATCCCTAGATATTCCAGGATTAATCACAGATCAATAGCACAATATGAGATTAAACAATAAAGAACTTTTGATTGAAAAAGGGAACAAGCTAGTTCTGCTTACAAAAAAACCCTATAGTATGAAAGTATTTATGGAGTAGCTAACCTAAAAATGAAATAAAAAAAAAATGGCTTTATATAGCATCTCCTAGTCCTAGTATAGGCCGGCTAGGGCTTGGCCTTTGGGGCCTATTTCATTAATGGGCCCGTTTACATTAATAGTTACCACGTTTAACGAGCTAGACTTTTGTCTTGTATTTCGAAAGTGACCGAGCTTCTTTGTTCAGGGTCCACCATTTATGTGGATCCTAACATTGTAAACTCTTTTTTTTGGACTTAGGTTCTTCTTTGGTTTCAAAATCTCTTTAGTCTTTACTTTCCAAAGATTCAAACTTTTATCATTCATTTTTTTCAAAAAATTTCTCATTTTTCAAGTGAACCCAATCTAGGAAAGCAATTTTTTTCCTCTTCTCACATTATCATGAAACTCCCAATCAATTTTCATTCAATCACTTTTGAAAAACTTCTTGATTTAATCTCTTCATTATTCTTTTACAAACTCATTTGTTGCCCATTTTCTAACTAATTCCCAATGGGGGGGCAAAGAAGAAACACAATGGTTTTAACATCAAGATTCTTTTCTCCTTCAACTTCCTTTTTTTCCCCAAAGAAGTGACGGAGTTAGAAATCACGAGTGTTTTTCTTTTCAAAATATCATTCTTTTCCAAAACTTCTTTGGTTTTTCCAAGAAGCTTAAGTCTTTCTTTAATGGACAGGGGGACTAACTAGAGAAAAACCTTTCTCTGATAAGATGACATGTTTAACCATCATGTTTTTCACTTTCTCATTAGTTTATTCCTCTTTAGTGGAGAATGGTGGAAGGAGGATTCCTTCTTTTTAATTTTTTTAAGTGATGGGTTCACCATTAGTAGTGAGGAAAATTCACATTTAACAACTTATGACGAAGGAAAGGGGGGCATTTGGATACTCATTCCTTTTTTTTGGTGAGAAGAAGATATCAATCTGACAATAATCCGATCTCTATTATTAGGAGGTGGTGTATTTGAGCTCCTTCGCTTCTAACTAATAATCAATCTCTCCTCATCCGTCCTAAGGGACATTTCCTCTCACAAAAACATTGATCAAAGAACGGGGCCGTCCTCAAAAATGGTCTACCAAAATAAAGAGGTACTCGATAATTCACACTCTAAAGTTACTACAACAAATCTCCGGGAAAGTCAATCTTACCACGGGACCAAAGACATCTCTAGCAATTCCTTTAGGGAACACATAAAGAGAGCATTTTGATAGTTCTAAGGTCATCCGGGTAGTATTGCAATGCGGGATGGGCCTAACTTGTGTACACGGAGAATGGCATTAAGGTTGATACTAGCACCTAGGTCGGATTAGGGCTTTGCATTTAAGATCACTAAAAGGTTACACGGGATGAAATCTGTACCGGGGTCCTCAAGCTTTTCAGGAAGCTTTTTGGAATGATTGCGAGCATTTTCCATCTCACCGGTTTGTATTAGCCATCTCGTTTAACTTATCTTTGTTCCGACAACAAGCTCTTTAATCTTTTTTGATACTTAGGCAATTAAGATTAAAAGCATCGCAAAGTAATGTTCAATGAATTTTTTGAACATTTCCCAAAAACTTTTGGGATTTGCACATTTATCATATTTTTACCTTTACTTTACATACTTCTTAGAAGGATATGGAAGAGTTTTTGTTGGCTTGTTTGGTTTAATTGGTGGAGATTTAGGCAAGAAAAACTCTTCCTTATCAATTCAATATCTCTTCAAAAACACTGTCTCTAACCTCATCATCTTTTTCCTTCTCTTTTATCCCTTTAATCATTATCTTTCAACTTATCTTTACCCTTTCCCTTGGTCTAACCCGATGGTTTGGACGTTTGCAGGTTACTTTGTGAACTTTCGGGTTGTCACTTTGTCCTTTGTATCTCGGTTTCCTTAGCCTTCTCATTGTCCGGATTGACATAATGGAGGTGGCATCGGGGGTAAAGGTCCATCATTAGAACCAAACACCACTAAGGGTGGTAATCCCTTGGCTTCAATTCTCGGATTGGAATAGTGTACTTGGCAAGTACCATAGTGAAGCAATGGTAACTTCCCCCCATTATTCCGACTATTTTGCATAAAATCACTCATTGCTTTTGAAATTTCTTTTTGCTATTTTGAAAATCTTTTTTGCTCTCTCTTTAAAATCATCTTAAGTCTTTTGCAATTTGTCAATGTGGCAACCATTAGCTATTGTGTAGGCCTCGAACCTTGAATAAGTGCAACCAGTAACTTGAGCAAACTTGGGGCTTGATAAGCATTGGCTTTTGGTTAAGCCCCAAGTTAGCTCCATGGTTTAATTGATTGTTTGGTTACATTCTAGTCTACATTATACCTTTGGTTCCCATTGATTTCCTTGGTTAGGTCTAGAAGCTTGGGGATTGGGTTGAGCAAAAGCTCACGGTGGTATTATTTTGGTCGCTAAGTTGGGAGGACGGTATCCGGATATTCCTATTGACAAAGTTACCGACCGATAGCGGTTTGTTGAAATTGTCTGAAATTATATGATAAATCGGATACTTATCCTCCCTCTAGTCATTGGGAACACATTATAACTAATGATTACTACCACCGATGTAGTACACCTTTCCTCTACCGCTTTAATCCGGAGTGGGAGTAGCACAAAAGCGTTCATATTTTTCATTTCATTCTTAAATAGTCAAAGTCATCATATCCCTCTAATGCCTGTTAGCCGATTTGGTTGGAATTCGAAGTTAGATGATGAAGAAGTAGAAGGGAAGATGATGAGGAGCATCGTACTCACTCGCATCACGGCGTTCCGTGAACATCTAACTTTGGCTTTATTCTCTATGATTTGTAATCCTTCGGTTGGACTTTTGTAGAGAAAATTGCCACCGGCAGCGGAATTAAGAGAATCTTGATCATTATAGCTCAAACGGAATTAAGTCAATGTGGTCCTAATATGTGCTATGCAGCGAAAACTCGTGGTGAGGACACTTCCTTAGAAGTTCCTTGAAATGCTCCCAAGCTTCGGAGAAAGATTCTTGAGCAATTTGTCAAAAATTCGTTATTTCATTCCGAAGATTGGTAGTCTTAGAAGGTGGAAAGAAGAAGTTTATGAACTTAGACACTAAATCATCCCATGTAAGAAATTGAGTTCGGGGGTTCTTTGTCAAGCCATGTTTTGGCAAAAACCCCGTTCAGAGGAAAATGGAAAGAGAAGAAGTTTGTTGGTGGTCGTTAGGTACATCAGGGTACCTTTGATTAAATTTTTTTTTAGTTATGCTATCACAAATGACGAATTGTGCTTGAGGTCTCACATTACCTCCTCGATAAATTCATTTGAACAAGATTAATGAGAGATGATTTTAATTCAAAATTTTGAGCATTGATGGGTGGTACAACTATAGCACTTTCAAACCCCCCGGTGGAATCGGCCATTGGAATCGGATCCGGAATAAGAAGGATTGCCTCTTGTTGTTGTCGAGAATGTCGACGATTACGTCTTCTCGGAATTGTGTATTCCAAGGAAGAACGAGCTGCGCATTGCACTAGAGAAAATAATAAAAAGGAAGTATTTGGGATTAAGAAGATTATTTTTGGGGACATTACATTTTTAGTATTTATTGGAAGAAAACAAAAGAAAAATTAATTTTTGCCAACCATTAATTACAAGCTCACTGATAAGTCTCCAGGATTACGCACAAGGAGCGGGAAAAGCTTAGCGAGCCGCAATTGACTTATTAGCAAGTAGCTATCTCACTATCTTTATATTCAACCTTATAGTTTGTAAACTCAAAGGTCCGTCGTACCTCGCAAGTAACTCACGATTAATTTTGTTGTTTATTGGAATGGTTTAAGATGGATAGCTAGTATCCAAATTTGTTTATTTTTTTTTATTTTTTATTTTAACTAATTCGATAGGAATCGAATTAATGAACGTTTTGTATTTTTATATACAAAAATAGCAAAGTAACTTCCAAAAAGGAAGGGTCTTCAAAACTCTACTTCAACGAATATCCTCAAAAATCGTTCACGTCTTCCCCGGCAACGGCGCCAAAATTTGGTATGCGTTTGTAAGCACTAGTCAAATTTATATATATATAGTATTAATCCCGTGACAATTCTTTCCAAATTACTTCTCAAACAAGAGAAATAAAAGGATAAAATCTCACTTAAGAAAACACAATACGTATATTTTTAACCGGGAAGTATTTCTTCTCGGGTCGTATCCCAACGAAGTCGTGAATTGAGATTCGGGAATAATTCGGATTCGAGTCAAGAATGAATAAAGGATTTTTGAATTTTGAATTACACTACGAATATAATAGCACAATTAAACTAAGAACAATTAAAGAATTAAAAACGTTTAACTAATACGAAAAATTAACAAACGTGAATTAAAAACGTGAGCTAAAACTAAAATTTAAAATCTAAGGCACTACTTTTAACAAATTTTATACCTAAAAATCACAAATTTAAAAAGAAAATTTTAGGAAAAAGAATTAGAATTTTTTAACTATTTTTGAATTTTCTATGATTTTTTAAAGAAAAATGAATTAACTAAAATAAACTTTTTCTAAAAATTAACACTAAAATTCTATTTTTATTTTTCAAAAATACTAGAGTGAAAAAGAAAATTATTACAAAAAGAATTAAAATTTTCCAACTATTTTTCTATTTTCTATGAATTTCTTAAGAAAAAGAAAATTCCAAAATCCTATTGTAATTTCTAGAAAATACAAATTTAACTGGAAAATAAAGAAAAATGGTTTTTATCTACTTAAAATGTGCAGAAAACTAAAGGTATAAAAATGCCCAATTTTTATAAACTAATTGAACTCTAATTTTGCTAATTAAATCCTAACCCTAATTTTATTAAAACTAATTTTGAAAATATTAAAACTATTTTATTAAACCTAAAGGACTAGGGTAGAAAATGCAACAATTGAAAGTAAAGGGTAGGCGGGGTAACTAACTAAATTTTACACTCTAGTTAAAACAGACAACCTCTAACTATTGAAAATGTACCAAATAGACCCTACGATTTAGCTTATTTAAAAAATGAAAATTAGCTAAATCTTAAAACTACAAAGTTGTACCTGAGCTTATACACTAAAACTTTAACAAAAGCACTTTAAACTTTTATCAACTGAATAAGCTAAAAATTAAGCATTTAAATCTGTGTTACAGAAACTATTGATTTCCTTTGAAATTCTTACTTTTTTAAACTTTGGCTTATTACTTGCTTAATACTACATGAAAATAAGAACCAAAAGAAGCTATAAGATGATTAAGATGTGTACTAAGTATTTTTTAAAAGAAATAAACTAAAAGTAAACAAGATTAACAAGACATTTGATCTTAAAAAGCTAAGGTTTAGGCTTTATGACTGTTATTAAGCTCTTCTTAATAAGCTAACTAGCTTATTTCTAATTTCTAAAAACTGAAATTTTGGAAATTAGCTATCCTATGATTATTGAGTTTACCTAGATAAAAGGAATTTTGAAATAACAACTAGAAATGAAGAATCTAAAAGAAATAAGCCAGTACTCTAAGCTGTTGCTAATACCTCTTTTGCAAGAACATTTAAGCTAGGATAAAAGCTCAAAAATGAAACTTAAAAGATTATCTATACTAAGCTAATGGAGTACTATTGAAATGCTTAAAACCAAATTCTAACTCCTAATTACTAGAGCTAAAAAGTGACTAGAAAAGTGGTGAACAACAGCAGTACTTACTGAGTAAGTACTGCTTATGCTGATATAGTTGGCAATTACTTAAGTGCATGCCAAATTTCTTAGGTAAAAACTCATAAACCTACTCACTAAATATATCTAAGTGTACACTAACCAAGTTTGAATTCTAAAATGCTTAAAATCTAAAATTACTTTGCATAAAAATCTGTCCTGGTGCTAGTAGTGTTTTTTTTAAGCTCTAAACTTTAAAATTCTACAAACTAAGTTTCAAATCCTATTTAAAACTTGAACTCTTTGTCAAACTCAACTATGTAAAGTATTTTGACAGGAATATGTTGACTTTTAAGGTCAAATTCACCTTAACCCAAACACTAGACAGAATTTTATTGACTCTAAAGGTCAAACATGCCTTAACCCAAACACTACTTAATATGAACTGTCCAAACTAAATTGCACTTAAAATCTATTTTAAAGCTAAAACTGTTTAAACCTTATATCTACTCAAACTATAAACACAAACTTTTTTAAGCTATACTAAGCATAAAAAATATTAGTTATTAACAGGATTAAGCTTGTTATCCAGCTAGGCTTATCCTACTATATGACAGGATTTGAAAAGATAAAACCTTAATGGAATCTAACTACAACAACTTTAGACATTTGCATCACTAAGCTAACTAAACAAAACAAAGCAGGTTTAAGCACCAAAAAGCAACACAATAAGCTACTAAAATAAAATTCAAATGCTAAAGTGAAATATAGAGAGTGAAACCTGAACTTGTAATCTCAGACACTAGCCACTCTTTCTGAATGAGTGGCTTTAAAACTCAATTTCCTAATTGGCACCTTGCCTCTAAACCAAGTACTTAAGCTCAATAAGCTCTTTGAGCTTATTACTCCATAAGCTTCCAAAATCAATCTAATTGCACTCAAATGAATATAGGTGAACAAAAGTAGACAATAACAGTATATAGAAAACTTTTAATAACATTTGAACAATTTTTGAACTTTAAGAAAACAAAATAAGCTAAATTTAGCTTATTTCAAACTTATTAACTAAAAACAATTGATAACATGAATACTTGAAAATAAACTCAACTTGCTTTATTTCTTTTAAAAGAAGAGTACAAGAGATGAAACAAAGAGTACAACTGGATTGAAAACTGTAAAAGCTTAATTTCAAAAAGTAAATAGTACTCGTGAGCTAAAAAGGAAAAATTACAAAGAAAACTGAAAAATTAACACACACTAAAGAAAAAAAAACTCCCACACTACCACTAACTATCTCTTATTTATAGATGAGGATGAAGAGAAGATGAGAGCTTCAATCCTTCATAGCCGTTGGATCTCTTTTGTTTGAATTTAAGCCGTTGGATCCAATTGGTGATGTGTTCGAACCAATTAAAGACTGCCACGTGTGCAAGATGATGTGGAGATGGTAAAATACGAGGTAGGGTTGAATAGGGAGAAACAGAGAAAGGTTTGGAGAGGTTTGGTTTGTTTTGAGTTTTGGCGGGAAAAGCAGTTATAGGGGTGGTTAGGGAGAAACTAGCCCGCTCCTTTGTTTGAAAGTTTGTGGTATTGGCAATACAAGTCCTTGTGTTTCTTATTTCCAAAATGTAGTATAGAATGAGTTTCGGAATTGTCATTAATGGCCCTTGTACTTGCTATCACCTTTTTCCTCTTAATAAACAAACTTTCTAACTTTAACATCTTTAGTCCTTGGACTTTCAAAACATTCAAATGAGCCCTTAAACTTTGAAAACTTGTCATTATTGATCCTTTGACTTCAATTGGATCTTCATTGACTTTCTTCTCTTGTGTCAGGCTGATCCGGCTTTGATATTTTTCCTCAAATCTCTCTCTTGTACTTGTCTCTTCATTTCTTGTTGGTTTTTGCTCGTTTTTGCTCTTTTTGCCTTTGATATCCTTTCCTGCACATTATGACACAAAAGCACACAAATTTCCATCTTTTGGCATATTTTTGGCTTTTATTGGCAAAATCCTGGGTATTTTATGTATACAATTTAACACTTATCAATAGTATATATAAATAGGCAAATTACTCTTAGGGAAGAGTAATAAGCTAATCACTAATAAAATATATTTTCGGAAAGTATTGATGAAAAATTATCCTTAGGAAAGGATAAAATTCAGATCGTTCCCGAGTCGTTTTCCCAATGAAGCATGAATATTGAAAATCTTGTTTTGGTCCGTGATCGGGTGCTTGAATAATTGAAATTTTGTTTTTTGAATTCTAAATCTAATAACGCAAAGGGAAAGCATAAAAAGGTACGCTAATCTAGGAATCAAGGCAAATTAAAAATCCTGAGGCCGTTTAAAGCAATTAACAATTTAAACCAAGCTAATTAACCAAATAAGACAAAATAAAACTCTTAACACTCAAAATGCAAATTTCTTAAACTAAAATGCATTAAACTATTTTTTAAATGACAGAAAATATTTTTTTATATTTTTAAACTATTTAAAATGATTTTTATAACACACCGAGACTAAAAATTATATTAAAAATACCAAACTTAATCCTAAAATTATAAGAAAATTACTAAAAATACTAGCCACTATTTTTGAGGTTTACAAAGAAAAACGACTCAAAAAGCTAATACCAATAAGCTGATAAAAATTATTAAGCTAAATAAGCTTAAAACTAAAAAACATATATGAAATAAATGAAACAAAGCTATAATGAAAAAGACCCAAGGGCGCAGTGTTAAGGGGTGTGTGTGTGTGTGTTGAAGGGGAGGTCACAGGTTAGAGTCCTGTGACTGTCCCTTTTTGCAAAATATTTTTTTTATTTTTCTTTTTAAAAAAGCAAAAGTTTAAGGAAAATTAAGCAAAGTTAATGAAGGACTTATGTCTAGAACTTATTAACAATCTAGAAAAAAGACAATCAAAAATGACAGTTTAGCACAATAAAACTATTTGAATTAGTTAAAACTGTTTGAATAGTTGGGACTCAATAAGGAATAAGAAAACGTATAAGCTAAAAATAGACCTAAACCTAGACTCATTAAGCACTAAAGACTAGAAATAAGCTAACATAATAAGCTTAAAAAGACTACCAAAAGCATTAAGACAGTTTACTCTAAAAGTGGTTTAAAGGACTTTTACTAAAATTTAAAGCTAAAACTTAGAACTAATAAGCACTAGAAATAAGCTAAAAGTTGAAAACATGTTTAGGATTAAACTCAAATAACTATAATAAGTTGGATTTAAGCAAATAAGATTAGGAAATAAGCTAGAAAAGAAAATTGAAAAGGACAGTTTAAACTACTTTGTTTTTGGAATTTTTGAGTAAAATTGCTACTTGCAGCCTAAGATTTTTGACTCAAAAAAACTAATTTGATACTCTAAAAACTAGAAACAGATTTAAATCATTCTACATAAGCTAAGATTACTCAAAATTAATCAAAGATAAGCTAGAATCTACCCTCTAATGATCTGCAATAACCTGACTTTTAAGAATAATTCAACAAACTACTTTCACTTAACTAATTCTAGCTTAAAATGCTTAAAAGGCTATTCCTAATCTAACTAACTCAAAACAGATGCAAATTGATGTAAATGAAACCCATTCTTGGCACAAAAACCACACCTTAAGTGGACTTTCACAAATAAGCAGTTTGAAAGACTTTTAGACTAGCAGACTTTCATTTTTGATGAAACATACTACAAGACTTAACAAAACTAATTTTAAGCTTATAACAACTAGTATTTAGACTTAATAAGAGCTTATGAAAACTTATTTGATCCCTAAAAACAACATGAACACAATTTCCTATATTAAAACTGCTTAACCCAAACACCCCTTTAAAACTTGAAAATCTTATTTTAAACTAAAACAGATCTAAATAAGCTTTGAATTGTAGAAACAGATGAAGTACTAGAGAATTGAAAGACAAATAAGCAAAGAGAACTTTCTAATAAGCCACAGCTAAATATCTAGAACCAATAAGCATTTTACCTATAAAACTAAGACTTAACACCTAAATCTATAAAACAGATTAAACTAAGCAATAAACTAGATTCAACAAACATAATAAGCAACTATAAGACTGAATAAGCACATATAAGTAGTTATAAGCATATAATAAGCAGATTAATAAGCTATACAAGAAATTAAGCTATAAAGTAAAAGTGAACATACCATGTCCTTTGCTCTAAACAAGGACTTATAAATGCTCTTTAGAGCTTAATCTACAAGCTCCAGCTTAGTTTCATAAGCTAGTACAGTCCCATAAGCCCTTATATTTCTAGCTTATCATCCACATTTCAGCTTAACTGACTTTTGAGATGATTTAAGTTAAAGGCTTATTCAGTTAAGCTGTAAGGAAGCTTAACTAAATAAGTAACAACTTATATAGTAGTGAGAGCTTATTGAGCTTATTTAGTCACATCTAAACACAACTTAAACGAATTTGCTTAAAAGTAATGTAACACCCTCAAATCTGAGTATGCAGCGGAATGTTGAATATCCGAAGGCGTTACATTATTGGGTCAATAGCACAAGATCTGAGAACGACCACTAAACGTGTCGTTTGAAAAAGATACATTAGATTAACAAAATACTTGTTTGTTACATAAGCTCATGGCTCCAAATAGTTCAACAATATAGATAAAGATTCCAGTTTATAACAATTGTCCCCAACTTCTCACAAATGGGTAAATCCTCTAATGGTAAGATGTTTTTATGATGTTCTTGAATTAGAAAATAACATTATTACCGCAATAATGGTTTAAAGGCTAACTAGGGATTTTTATCTAGTTGTTTGTCATATTCCAAATTTAGTGAGGAAATTGCATGCCACATTTTTCAGGTATCATTAGCATTGTGGATAGTCCCTCATCTGCATAGTAGAACTTTGAAATCCAAGTAAATGTGACTAATTAAGTTTGCAAAAGAGAGTTGGGAAAAAGTATAAATAGATCACTATTTGTTTTGCACATGGTTATGAAAACTTGCAATGTTGTCAAATCTAGTGGGAGCATCACTGAATTCGTTTTCGGAACTTAAAAGACTTTCATGTGTTGCTGTACCAAATTTCTAGTTATACTGTTTTATATTCTCGGGCTGTTCCTGTTGTTATTATAGTCATTTTCTGTTTTTCATATTCGTACGCCTATTTAAATATCCGGCTACAGGTTGTTTATCTTATGGTAGTAGTACCCTAGATTATTTCTTGTTTGACTCTTGAGTGATTATTAATAGTTTACGAATTTAGATACTTATTGTTATTTAAGCGATGTAAGTAAAGCTGGTATTTTTGTTAAACAAATTGGCTTCTATATCTCTTGTAAAGCTAATATCTTATGACACTATTTCATATTTTTGTCCTGTATAAAAAAATGAATGTCGTTGTGGTTTTACTATGTGTATGATGTTGTGCTGCTTATGCACACAGTGGAGAGAAATTTTATTGTGTGCAAGTTACCAAACCATGACAATAATATATTGATAAAGGTTCTCTTGACGTAAAGTAAGAAACAATATGTCGAGATATGAATTAAAGTATATTTCAAGTTAAAGGTTTATGTGTTTTTGAATGTCGTTGATTAACTTGAAATTACTACTAAAGCCAAGAGTTGGCGTTTAAAATTACTTTAGTTAAATATGTTTATGTTTATTGTAAATTAATAAACATTAAGTCCGTTAATTGTTAAAAGACTTATAACATAAAGTAAGCGTTCAAAATTACTTTAGTTAAATATGTTTATGTTTAATGTAAATTAATAAACATGAAGTCCTTTAAATGTTGAAAGACTTATAACATAAAGTAAGTTATATCATCTGGCTATGACATGAACAAAAGTCCTTGAATTGTTCAAAGGCAAAATAATGTATTGTTAACATGGATAGAGTTCTTGAACTAGTTAAAGCCGTATACATTATTGCATGCAAATAGGTTTTTAAATACTATATATTCAATTTTGTTTGACACAATTGATAAGTATGTGACCTAAAGAGTATTAAGTTATTTAAAAGATTGTGATAAAGTCTCACAATAAAAATTACTCATAGAATACCACATATTCATGGTATGTCTAGAGTGTTGAATCAAATTCTTTAAAATTATTTGATTTTGATAACTTAAATATTTTACCTCCAAAATCTGTCAAGGTTTGAAATTGAGTATGTCTTGAATATACTCAATATAACTCCAACCTAGAAGGTTAATAAGACATCTGAATTTGTTAAAAGTCTTATGAAGAATGATATTAACAAACTAAACTCAGGAACTGTCAATGTATCTTGTAATTGCTACTCTGCATGCTAAGTAATTATAGAAGAGTCTTTATTTACGAAAAGCAAGTGGGAGCATTTTAGATCTTAAAGAGATAAAAATACAAAATACATAACCTTCTAAACACACTAGTGAATATCATACTGAGGCTTTACAAGTAAATGTTACATGTAAATGTTAAACCTCATAATGATATAATTCTCGTTCATAGATCCGTAAGGATACCTCAAATACTTGATTGATAAATGTTATTTCAATATTGAGGAATATGAGTCACATGATCATGGAACCTGTTAAATATGCATTGTTGAATTTTGAATTTATTAAATGACTCAAACTATGAATGTTAAGATGTTGTCCACAAAGATAATCAATTTAAAACTTGATTGATCTTTAACTAAACGGTTAGACTGTGAAATTAAAATGAGTTTCTTCAAAGAGAAGAAAAACCCAAGTGGTTTGATTCTTGGTTTAAACTCATAAGGACAATGTTGTACACATATTTGATGCATGCATTATGATAGGATTTTAATCATACTCAAGCAATTGATTGTGATTAAATATTATTTCTATGCGCATTAATTAATATAAAGATGGTTGATTGTCATACTAGTGTTCATATTGGTGAAATATGACAATGAATTTAAAACTCTTTCTTGGATGATTACTATTGCGAGGACGAAGAGAAATCAAAGGAGTTTATGAATTCATATAATCTTTATAAAGTGTACAAACGGCAAGAATCCAAGTATGGATCATTGCAAGCATCTAGGAGAATAATCTTATGTTTATTGTTAAATAAAGACAACTCTTGAGTATTTCTAAAAGCTAGTGAGAGTATTATGTTCAGCTGTCCTTCACCTGAAAGATTTAGGAAATTAAACATACAACCTTGAAATATATGTTTATTGTTATAAACATATGCGGTATATAAATCTAACACAATTTGACATACCATTTAGAAAGTCTCAATGGATACATATCTTTTGATAAGATAAGACATGAATGAAATCTTGAGTTGGACTAAAAGATTCATTATGTACATCATATTGTGTAAAGAAATAGTTGTATCATGCATGAATGCAAGATGATTTAACAACATTGGTATTTAATCGAAAGTTATTAGATAATCATTGAATTGAATAGTTTAATGGAATATGTTTGGATTTAGGAATTCATTCTTAGATAATGGATTTGTCCATAGAAATGAAAATCTAAGGATATACATTGCAACAAATTGTTGTGCAATTAGAATAAAGTATAAACCAATGAACTTAGAGTTCATGTGGTGCCAAACATTATTAAGAGAATATTCATTGTTTACGGATTTTAAAAGCATGGGGTTGTTTGTGTACACGGATGCTAAATCAAATTGAGATGACACTCAATACTAGTCATGGTATGATTTCATTTTTGATGATGACCATGTGGACTAGTTGTGCTCAACTGAGAGCATAGTTGCATTATACATTAAAGAATAAGGATACTTTACACTTTTAGAAGCTGCGAAAGATGATTGTTGTCAATAGTTGATGTCACACACCTTATGAGATATAGTGTGTTAATATTGAGATATTTGTATAAACAAACAATCATCATAGATATTCAAGAACATCATTATTTGAATTCTTGAAATAAGTATTCTCAAAATTCCGAAAGATCAAAACTAGTTGAAATTAATGAAATCTATGCCTTGTCAACAAGTACGATAGTCGTATCTTGAGGGATGATTCGTCAACTAGAATTATCATGCATTTGATCTATTTAGTATTTGGATAAGGGATGTTAAGACAATTTTATTAATGATAAAGATACGTGGTATTAAGTTATATTTAATATAAATTGTGTCCTATATTTGCATGTTTAAATCCATGAATAATAATAGTTATTATTCTAAATTAGTCTGTTGTCGATCAACAATATGGGAATATTGTTGAACTAAGACAAATCTGAGTGATTGGTGATATCTTAGATATTAAAGGATGTGTCCGCCAAACTCACATGATATTTATAAGATGAATATTGGACTTCCCCAACTAACAAGATTATCACTTTATGGATCGGCGTCATTAAGTGAATCTTGTAAGTGATTTTAATTTACTAAATCCTTAGACTTGAGATGCAAGTAGGTCTTGCATATGTGGATATTCCTTCTTGATATAGTTTAAGTTGTCCTGAATAAGGTAACTAATAAGGGCTATGTCAGAATGGTTTATGCCATATGATGACTAGACACTTGTAGTCAATAAAGAATTTGTTCCTTCAATAGTTGAAGAATGATGCCACTAGGCCCTTCGTAGGGTTAATCAGATGTATGTGTGGCCGCACCCAAAAACTCAGGTAGATATGTCTCAATTATTTTTGGTAATCATGATTAATCATATATATGAGAAACATAATCGTTAAATAATAGAATGACTTTGATCCATATCCATTTTTAACACGGCATCGGAAACAAAGGGATTGTATACTTAAATCATTTAACTGTGACTTTATGAAGTACACTCGGGTATTCCCGGGAGCATTGGCGTGTTGCTAGACGTACCGATGTTATTATATTATTTGAGACATGTCCAAGTGGGTGCTGTTGGGATATATATATATATATCCGGGAAATTACGTGAGCCTATGGGGGCACACACGTATACACAGAGGATGCATTTATTAATGTAATTAATATATTTATCGTATATTAATTATATTAATATATTTCACAAAATAATTAAATGGTCATTAATTATAAACGTTAGACGTTATAACTAATTAATAGATATTAACAAGTGAATGACTTGTTAGTACGAAAACCAAACCCGTGAGTTGTTGGTTGTGACCGGTCGAACAAGAAAAGAAGGAAGAGTTCGAATGTCGTTTCTAGCAAACGGAGGTGTTATATTATGACTTGAAGATCAACTCATTGAACTATATAACCCCTTGCCTCATTCATTTGAATGGTAGATATAGAGATATTCCCTAAAAGACACATGTCGCTAATAAAAACCAAATTGCATGGTTTCATTGTTTGGTTTGACAAAACCAAAAGCAGGAAATCATTACTTTGAGATAATTCAAATCTCATGCAGCCATTTATATCCATGTGAAACTAGTTTGGTCAAACTTGGTTGGCTATTTTCCTTCTTATATACATTCCGTTCGACAGAATATAAACTTTTAAGGTGTCGATTCTTTAATCCAAATGAAAGCAAGAACATCGTGTTACGTTGTTTTATTCGTGAAGAACGGACTAGCATCCTAGCGTATATCGGTGACGTGTAGTGTATGCATACCATAGAGGTTATCTACTTTGGTAACTTAATTAGTTTGCGTGGTATTCTATTTATACACACGCGTATATTCAAGAAGGTGGTTTCATTTATTGCTAAAAGGTACACACTTCTTGATCCCTTTGTTAATTACATATTCTATGCACGTGTTTATCTTTTCCGCTGCGTACTCGTGATATATTTAATAGTTAAATAAATGTAAAAACCCAACAGGTATTGGTTTAGCCAACAAAAAAATACTTTGCGCAACATTCAAAATCCAAAACCCAGTTTTTTATATGGCAAATAAAAAAAGTAAAATAGTTGGCCATTCTTGCATGACTGATCGAGTTAGCCTCTCAGAACATTTGGCGGCTTTGTTGAGGCCGGACATGTCTTCGACACGTAAATAAAAAATATTTGTACATTACGGTCTGTAACACTTTGTATTTTAACCAATGCAAATTTAAGGATTATTTGGTTCAAGAAACCTAAAGAACTTGGAGGGCCACACCTTCATTCATTCTTCACAATCAACCATTACTAATATATCATGTTTACTCTTAACAACATTTTATAATCTTTCAGAAATGAACATTAAATCTTAATGATAATTAAAATATTGCGTTTTTTGGAGGTAGAGGAATTATAATTATCAGAAATCAAACAATACGGATATAGTTTGTTTCAACACATTTAGACATACCATGATTGTGTGGTATTCTATGAGTATTGGAATTGTAAGACTCTATCAGAATTCCTTAGATAACTTAATTCTCTATGGATCAAATATTTGTCAATTGGGTCGAGCCAAATTGAATACACAGTATTTAACAACCAAGTGCATGTTATAATGTATATTTCTTGAATAAGTACATCAACTCCATGTTCATGTGTTCACAAGAAGACAGAACTGTTCAAGAATTCTTTGATCATGTGTTTACAAGAAAACAAAACATGTCAAATACATTATATGTCTTTGAATAATTCAAGGACCTTATGTTAATTTTATGTTCATGTGTTTCAAGAAAACATAACATGTCAAGTTATTCGTTACAAGTCTCCGAATAATTCAAGGACATCTTGTTAATGTGTTAACAAGAAGACATAACAATTTACTACTTACTTTATGTTATTAGTCATTGATAAATTCAAGGACTTTATAATTATGTCTTAACAAGAGCATAATTATTCTAACTAAAGTAATTATGAACGCAAACTCTTGAGTTCAATGGTAATTTCAAGTTAATTTTATACTTCATAATCATGATTGTATAATTAACCATAATTATTTTTACTAAATCATAGTCAATAAGTTGAAATATCTTTATATTATATCTTGACATTTAAATGTAATAGGGCCACAAACATCTTGTGTGTTTAAATCCTAGTAGATTTATTAGTTTTCTTACCTTGCGGTCAAGAGAAACCAATTAATCATATTGTTATATGTTGTTCCTTGCTCACACTTAGAATTTCTCCCACTTGTGTACGGGACAACATGATCAAACAGTACGACAATCACTCGATTGTATAAACAATATGATAGTGTCATAGATATTACAAGTAGATATCAAACCATAATGTTGAATAAGGAATCGTGGATTATCATTCCATCGACCCACTAGCAACACTTTCCCCCATGTCGAAACCAAGACTGTCACAACTATCAGATCAAACCTCTCAATCGAAGTTGTTTCCGCGCGGCGCGTCTTCACTCGCTCTAAGCCCTAGACTGACAGCGAATCGGCCTCATTTCACCAACACGGCAATGCCTTCTTCTCATTACCGATTCAATCTAAACCAAATGGGAACACAAAAATCCAACCCAACACGATCCCCACACGCTACTTTTCCCGGCCCCCCCCCCCCCCCCCCACGTTTACACAGACATCCCTTATCCAGATATCCTGAGACGCGCAGCTAACGTAGGACACAACCGAACCAGACTTCCCGACCAGACGAAACGAAGTAAAATCGTCCCGTAACCATGCAAAGATAAGACAGATTATAGGTTAGATGGAGGGGGGAAATGAAAAGATCTTATATCCGGGGCCTATTGACAGTGCATATAGCTGAGAAGAGGAAAATATATAAATTGAATAAACCAATTACAAATTAGACGTGAAACAGTACTAAGGCCGGTCGGGGAAGGTACAAACTTCCAAAGACGTAACAAAAAGCGCCACAAATAAACAACAAAACCCCCCAAACTCGGAGCGCTCGTCTTTAATAAAACCACAACAAGATCGTTGTAATAGATATTACCAGTAGATTACAACCATAATGTATTTTAATAAGTGATTATAAGTTGATTATTATCTATCTGAAAACGTATCAAAAAGCACAACGGAAAGTGAGCAACAGTTATCAAAAAAATAAACATGCAATTTTACCTTAAAATCTTGTTGATTCATATTCGAGTACAGTACTGGACAATATTTCAAAAGCAAACTTTAGAAATAATTTTGGGATAATCGAACAAGGGAATTGTAATGCTTTTAGCTCCCACTGTAACTGACACAAACCGTCACATTAGATTGTTATTTACAGTTATAAAAACGCAGAGCCCCACTAGATATTGTTCAACAATGTATAGAGTGTGTATACGATTCACCATAAAAAATCAAATAGCGATTATATTACTACTTACCTACTCTCGATTGAGAATGCCATATAATTAGCAATGTACTTAGGAGTATAGTATACAGAGTAATAATGAAGTTCTACATAAGGTAGATAAGGACTAGCCATCATGTATTCATAACTTAATATTTACAGCATTTTCATCCTTAATCTTCTGTTCAACCCACAACGGATTTTGTAACACTAATAAGAATGACACGAGTCCAAAGAAAATTTACCAGAATAACCTGCTAGCAAATTTCTCATACTCATTGCGGTTAAACTCATACAAATCGAGACAATGCAAGATGTCATTTTGGTAGCTATAGACACAATGTTTTCTAGTTACACAAATATTTTATCTTTTAAAGATTTCAGAACCGAAAAAGGGTAATGAAAATTGAAAGTGGGTTTTAAATATAATTGAGAAAAAATCAATTATAACTCTATCTTATTCTTGTCAATCAATGAGAAAAGATAGGAGTCAGTCTCACTCTTTTTGCCAGAAAAGAGACTATGTTTGTATTCTACGAGAAAACAAATGTCCTTTTACAAATTATTTTTGCAATAACACAATAGAAACATAGAAAAGTTCACATTATAGTATTTTAGATAATAAATTTATTAAAAAGAATTAACTCCCCAATTAAGTTACTAATTAAGACTAAGACCATTTGACCTCCCACGATATTACCCGAGGTCCTGACCATCTTATAAAAAAATGGGCAAAAGTTTAAGCGACAAAAGGCGTTAATTTGCATGTTTAAAACAACTCTTAGATTTATGAGACACATGCTTTTAGTAACATCATATTAGTAATCGGTCATGAACATGATTGTCTCATATTAATGCTCGTTTGTCCCTGAGGTCATTACCAGGTAACGCTTCTATTTAAAGTACGAACACAAAAAAGAACGTGCGAAAATTGACAAGGTTGAACCCCTTGTGTCCTTGTAATGTTCTAGCTTCTTGCTAATGTTTTCTTTTAATAAAATTCGCCGTTCAAAAAAAATCCAAATGCATGTGTTCTTCATTTGGCTGACATAGACTTAAAACTTCACATAGGGGTATACACATAAATTTTACAAAATATGTGACAAAAATCGTGTACAAGAAACATGCAAAACATCTTGTAGCACAAGTTAAGAAAACATTTTGTTAACCTTACTTCCAATTGACTAATGATGCTATTGTATGTTAAGAAACCCCTTTTATTAACATTAGTTTTATAGTTGCCAATATGGTGGGATTACAAATTGATCAAACCCTATATTGTACTCCTACTAGCGTCCGAAGACATAAGTAATTCCAATAATTCCCTCATATGCCGAAGCATGTAGTGGGACGGGATAAGATTAAAGATCAATTCAACCCCATACTGCGCACATAAAAACTAAAATTATACAAGAAATCAAATTTCATAGTTTAATGTCCGTATTAAATTTGTCCAAAAACCCCGGTTTCGCAAATAACACATAACTGGTCACAAGGAGTATAATTACGTGTGTAATATTAGACATGTTCATTCCAAGTTTCTCTATAAGTATAAGTCTGTTTTATTTAGAGTTTCACAAAATCCTTTGCAAATATTAAGAATCATATGGCATATCACATATAAGCAATTAAAACAGACAGAAAATTAGAGTAAAAATGAAGACAAACTCTTATGAAGAAAACAATAATCATATAATGCCTTGAGTTTTCAAAAGAGTCTCCCCCAATTGGAGAACCATAAAACTCTCACTAGGTTTTCTGCTAAAGTGTCTAGATCACCACATCCATCATATAACATGATTGCGGGAGTCTTATAGCTGAGATAAATCAAGAATAAAGTAACATGGCAACTTAATTAACCTTTAATTTTAATCTATTATCTTTTTATCAAGTTAATCATTAGTGTTGATTCTAGGTGTTTATTCATAATTTATGGCAAGTATTGCATATAATTGCCATAATTGTCTAATAAAACAATAAATAAACTAGGTTTCATGCAGCCCTAAGCGAGTTTAATTATGTGTGTAACCCATAATACATCAAACGAATTTGCTCTTATGCCACTGTTGGGATTTGATAAACTGTTAACCATTAACAACCATGACTACGCAGCGGATATGGATCAAGTATGAGCATATGATTAACACACATAATAAATAAACAATAAGGGAACATAGAAAACTAACATTTGAAGTCAACAGCAAATATTATGAAACAAAGTGAATAAATGTCCACCTCTATGGTTGCTCACACAACACGTCGAACAAGTACGCTTTCGGTTATTCTTTGTAGTATATTACTTTCGTTTCGTTTATATCAAAAGGTTTACTTTGGTGTTGCAGCTCCGCGAGCTCTCTTGAAGTGTTCTAGGTTCTGCGATATCGATCTTCGGGTTTGTTTGAAGGATAGATTCCAACAGAAACAATCATAAAACCAACATAACCTTCATTTATATGATTATATTCCTTTGGATTTGCTAAAACTGTTTCAACATAAAATGATT